>JAMKCH010073290.1:0-12666 GCA_023653785.1 Ophioderma brevispina | reverse complement strand
CCCCCTGAAAATATTTGTAATGGTAGTATTTTAAAATCCCTGGATTCCAACAAATGCCCTGGAGGAGATTGAAAGAGATCCTTGACTAGTAAACTAAGTACTATTTATCCAATATTATGTCTACTGCAAGATATTATCACAACATATACCATGATGCTGATATTTAGAGAACTACAAACACATTGCTTATCAGAATTATCGCAAAATTATGTTTCAGTTTTATCCATACCAAAAACACCATGTTACAAATCGGTGCAGCTGTTCCCATAGAAGTAAATGGGTGCCTATAGAATAATGTGTGTATGTGAGTATGGTCGACAAGAGAAAATTTCAGTAGCTTCCCACAATGCATTGCTTACAATGGAGGTTTTTGTACAGGTACTGATGTGAATCGTAGTGATGAAACATGGCTAAATTGACAGTACTGATCACAAACTTGCATTTTTAAGAGTGTTTCATCTCTAACGATTCACATGACAACCTGTACAAAAACTTCCAACGGAAGCAATGCATTGTGGGAAGCTAATATCTTCTCTTATGGTCGACCATAATTGGGGATGTTTTTGTTCTTAACATCAAAATGAAAAATTTCAGTGTGTAATGAAAATATGAACTTTCTTTCAATGCCAAAATCTCATAATGTCACAATGTCACAATCCCATAAAATCAAAACCCCTGAATCAATTTAGTCCAAACTTTATTATGGTAAGGATTGAACTCTCCTCCACAATTTTCTGCAGTTTCAAGACTGCATGATTTGTTTTAATAGTGTTTTTATTTATTTTTTTAAAAATCCCTAATTTTAACAATAAATAATTTTTCCCAGCCTAAATGGAAGGTGCTTTTAAGCTGAAACTTTAGGAATGTGTGCATAAACAAAATACCTAAATTCTTGTGTTTGCTTTTTTGAATCAAGTGTTTTATTCTTTAGAAAAAAATATTTTAGGGAAAAATAATTTAGGAAAAATTAAAAACACCTATTATTTCAAATAGAAACACTCAATCTGCAAAATCTAACGTGAGAATTTTCTAACTTTGATTTCCTTTCATATGACACCTTATTCATCACCAAGAGAGTTGTAGTTTCTTCTACGAAAAATTATGAAAAGTGGATACTTCAGTATTTCTAGAAATACTTCAACAAAAAAGTGTTGTTGGGACCACCTGTTCTTTGTTTTTGATGACACACAAACAAATAAAAAAATTGTATAGATTTTTGATATTTCTTTAACCATTAAAAACAAACCCCAATCTTATAACTTATCAATTACTTGAGAAATCATTGAAATAAAATGTGTAGTTTTTCCCAAAATTGCCCCATTTTGGTCATTTTCTATACTTCCAAAATCCATGCCCTGTACAAGTCTATTGGAATTTGAAGAACGCAGTTTATGTGACAATATCTCTAAAACGTCTTTTTGCGGAAATTATTAAAATTTGGCACCGTTTCTTTCACCAATACCAACCCTCATGAGAATTTCCAACAAGATCTGGGCACGAAGCTTATGCTGATAATCCTACCTTTAAGAGTACATGCAGTGCATTTCCTAACAAATTTCAGAAGCAGGTGCCTGCCCTAACATTATCAAGTTTGTCTACTTTCAAATAGAAAATAAGTCAATGTCTAGAGGTATTTTTTTATTTGTGTCACTTTTAAGTTGTGACAATTTTATATCATCTGGGAGGTTTTATGCTTATCCCGGAAACTGCACTTTACGTGATATGGATTGTAGGCCAAACATTTTTGCATGCTTCACCTGAAGATCAATTGCCATGACATCAGATTTAATCTTTCGGGATGTGAACCAGTACCTATCAATTAGTAATATATGTTGTATGGCATATATTGCATATAAATATAGCGAGAAGACATAGACCTCTACGCCTCTGAAATCAAAAGTGATGTCAGTTAGAAGAATGTAGTGACAAAAGCAATCTAAATTATGTCATACAGGCACATACTGCCATCAGTCGAACTCTATAGTAGAGCGGTTAAGCATGACGACAATCGTTCATTTTTTTTGAAGAAAGCATAAACTGGTACATGACTTCTAACGCATCAAGGTCGGAAAAAAAAATGCCCAAACACACATTCGTTACGCGCCCCCTGTTGGCCGGCCATACTTGAAGTCCAAATGGCCGCCAAATACACAAATTTTTGACAGATCTTTAATTCTATCTTACAGTCACTACTTAGAAACCAATTTGAGGTGGCTAAACTATGTTTTTGATACCAACGAACCCTTCTTTGGATCTCACTCCGAATTTTAATTGGAGGCTGCATATTGAATTTCAAGATGGCCGCATGAATTTTTCAAAAGGCGGTCAAATTGTGCCATTTTTTAGCCAATATTTCCCATTCTGTAGCATTTCTTATTAAGTCCTGGTGTCTATATCTATATTTTTGCAGCGTGCGCCCCAGGAACTTTCAGTGATCCTATAGATTGTTTTTCATAGGTACTCGCACATCATATTGGATGTAATGACTGGGGGAAAAGATTTTTTAATTCATAGTCCACCGGCACGCGTACAAATTTCGGATGGATTAACCCGCCACACGCGGGATCGACGAGAGTGATCGTCCTTAACCCAACTGTTTCTCCAATGGGTATAGAATACAAATCTCCCGAGACAATTTCAGAGTGGATAAACATTTGTGGTAGCGTCGTGAATGTGCACAACGCAGGGTAGGTGTTGTTCGCTAGCGTATCCCCCTTTCACTTCTTGAGAGGGAAATATATCCGCGGTCTCGAGTAGCTACCACGCCCACCCTGGGAAACCTCCCATCTTGGAAGACGACGCGGCTATTTAAGGCTTGTTTAATTACTCCCCCTTTCGTTGTCACCCACAAAACCCACTTTTAAATTTCACGTTCACCCAAATACCCCTTATTTTGTGACAATTTTAAAAATATCATCAAATCGAAACCCTATTTGGGTGAACTTTTCAAAATTATAAATCAACAAAAAGGACTGCTATTTTTAGAAAATTTTGCAAAAATCGTCACCCAAGACCCATTTTTTTGAAAGTTTTGTAATTTTTTATTTTTTTTATACTTTTTCCAATTTTGTGATGGCAATCTATGGCTCTCTATCACCAAAGACCCTATTTTCGTGGGCTCAACCGAATGTGCCCTTCCTGGTTTGGAAGCATTGCACGAGTCTTACACCCACTGTGGTCCAGTTCACTATGAGAGTGCCCACCCCTCCGGGTAGCTAACCTCCGCTAATCCTTTAATTTTGCACATTATCACATCCCACAGATATCTCAGCGGAATGGAAGAAGAAAGGAAGGTAGGCTCTAGAGTTATATCTTCCCCGGCTCTCACTGAGAGACTTACCTACAGCTCTTGATTGCTGCCAACTCTACCCTGGTCACACAGTGCTGCAGTAGCATCATCTCCGCTTCCTCCTCTGGACTATATATCCCTTATGGTCCCTAGAGAGTAAATGACTAACAATCTGACGATCACCGCACAAAAGGAGGTAACGTTATTTGACGTTGTTAGATCTAGGAGGCTTTCCCT
This sequence comes from Ophioderma brevispina, assembly GCA_023653785.1. Lineage (NCBI taxonomy): Eukaryota > Metazoa > Echinodermata > Ophiuroidea > Amphilepidida > Ophiodermatidae > Ophioderma > Ophioderma brevispina. The sequence goes on along the minus strand of JAMKCH010073290.1, from coordinate 9,140 downwards.
CTAAGCACAAGGACGTCATGTCCGCTGTGTGATTTATGAAAGTGGCACAAAAATTATTTAAGGATTTAAGGGGAGGCCGAGATATGAAAACCTGTTTGGTCTTCCAAGCCTTTCCAGTAGTTGCTTGATACCACTTTATGTGGCCCCAAGGTTTCCTCTGACCCCATCTCCGCATCTCAACGCGGCTAACGCCTGGCCGGTCCTGGAGAAACACTGGGTGGGGCGTAACAGGCAAGGGTCTGTTGGTTCTTGTTGTGAGAAACCGAACCCCTCGCCCGTGAGAGTATGGTTGACACGCCATAATTTCGACCAATGAACAAGGTAAGACTATTTTGGACACCCAACCCCGTCGCCGTTGCGCGCTGCCACAAAAACCTCCGCCTTCCAAGGCAGATCAAAGAGATTGACATTCACTAGGTGGCTCAAATCCTGGCTCAAATTCCTCAGACGCTAAGACCTGGGGCACTAGCGATAGGTCCCACACCGGAACGAGTTAACAAACCGGGTAAGTGCCGAAAACATGCTATTCAGCAGATTAGTGAGAATCAAACTATTAGAGACAACTGAGGCGGCTCTAAAACCGATGGCGTGCCGCCCAATCATGGGTATCAGCACGCCCTACTCTTTGGGCACCAAACCCTCGTGAAAATTTCTTTTAGAAATTCCCAATGTGCCCTACAACGCAGCCTGCGAGGCTCTCTCGATTGGCCACCATCTTAGAAACCGGAGGAGGCGAGAATCGTAAGATTCGCCGCCCTGCCTTAGCAGGACGCAGTATCGTTCAGAAAGTCTCGTCAGAATGTACAATTGTAAACTGCGTCAGACCAGTCAGGTTGAAGAGCGGCTGGATGGTATAATACCGTACCGGTCGAACGGTCGGCTGGAGAACCGCTTACCAGATCCCCGCAGGAGAGAGCCATGATCCCTGACTAACAGCTCTAGAATCCGTTTGAACCACAGTCGATGGCCGCATGGATATTCCATCAGACCAGTCAGTTTGTCGGACTGACAACCTCTCGAAGACCTGCTTGGTATACATCGCAACAGGGGAATCTTGACTCCACAGTACGTCGGAAGCTGGTGATTCACGGCGGAGGCACATAGGGTCAACTACATGGAGACACTGTAGCCTCTACAAAATGACAGCACACTGCTGGAAAGAGTGCCATTCCACTGACGAACCCTTTATCTTCGTGACGCCGTGGTTATTGTCGTCCCTTTTCCGTTAGAGGGTGTCCCACTCCAGATATATTCCTCCACCGCATAACATGGGCAAACTGCTATCAGAGCAATGTCCCGTTGCCTGCAACCACTCGAAGAGTCCTCTTGCAGAGACTGGGGGGCTTCTTGTCCTCCATCCTTATTGATGTCTGTCATTACCCGGTCATGTTTGTCATGTGCCCAGCACTTACTTTTCCTCTGGTATAGAGTGACGCCGTGGCTCCAGTGGGAGAAGACTTCAGAGCCCACACCTTGGTGCATTGTTTGAAGGCCAAGGTTGCATGGGAGACCCACCCTAGTACTGTTCCAGTCTCCATATGGAAGGTGCAAAGCGGGGTCGAGATAACCTTTTTACAAGCTTTCAGCATCCACATCCCCGATATTTTTGTTAAACAAAGGTTGAGTAGAAAGACCTCCTGCATTGCAATCGAGCGCTAGAGGCCAATCACGGCCCACTTAGGGTCCGAACAAAGTCTAGCGGTATTTTACTTTCCCGCGGATGCTTGTGTCCCACTTGGTAATGTCTCTTGGAACTTAAGGTAGATAAACTCTCAACCCACTCCCTCAGGCAATGTGGGTCGACAAGAGCCGTGGAACTCTTGATACCACGTATCTTTGCGGGACTTACCAATTAGTCAAACCCAAAGGGCCCCGGTCCACTGCCTTGCATGGTCCCCTGCAAATTCCATGAGATGACCGGCACCACCCACATGTGGCAGGATGGTGTTCTGGGTATCATAGCGAACCGTGTGAAATTATCAGAGTCCGGCAGGTATCATAGTCCGGGTCCATAGACCACCGGAATAAAAGCGTGAAACTAATGTTGCTTGAAGAACGTCAACTAAATCGATTGCGGCCTATTGTTCACCCTTGTTCCCGACTGTGAGCCCGTAGACTAATATCTCCTGCCCAGCATCCGGCTTGGGCCGACCTTGAACCAAACCACCACAAACACCTTGGATTGAACCCCGACGCTTTGTCTTTGACCCTTATAGCACCTGACCTCCGTCATTTAGCTCCACTGAGCTCCCCGCCTATTTACCGCCGTGTTGCCATCTCCTAGGTCCTATAGCCCTGGTTAGGGGGTAGCGCTGGCTGAGCGCCCATTCGTGTGATGGGGGGGGTGTCCGTCTGTCTATCCTTTCCTTCACCTGGCTTGCACCTGAGCCTTTGAAGGGCCCACGTCTTAGTTGCTGAGGTGGCCTTTATCCGCTCTTTGATCTTTTGGAGGGACGAGCCCATTGACCTCCCGAAAAGGTCTTTCCCAGTAGTCGGTGGCAAATCGCTACCATTCACGAGAATACGTGAAATTTAGGGTTTTGCGACCTCAGTTGACGGCTTGACTTCAACCAAATTGGCCAATTAGGCGACCATTCTAAAAAATTCAATGATGGAACCATTGGATGACATTGAGCCGAGCCAGCAAAGTTTCTTGGTATCAAAGACATAGGTATAGACATTTTAATCTTGCCTCTAGGTGCTGTAGAAAAAGAATTATGGCTAGGCTCAACAAAAGACTTATTTTTGTTGGCGGCCATTACTGGAATCAATGGCGGCCCCAGGGGTGTCGAATATTTTTGGGTGCCGATTTTTTACCTGAAAAACCACTTATGATCATGAAGTTCCTGGTGGTATGAAAAACATAGATATAGAAACCTGAACTTTAATCAGACTGCTACAGAACTGGAATTATGGCTAAAAAAAAAAGAACTGGGTCAATTTGACAGCCATATTTTGAAATTCATGCAGCCATTTGAAATTCAACATGGCAGCCTCCAAATAAAAATTCTGAGAATCACCAAGCGTTCAATTGGTATCAAAACATAGGTTTAGACACCCTCAATTTTGGTTTTAGTTGATGTAGAACTAAAGATAATGACTCAAAAAATTGTGATTTTGGCGGCCATTTTGTTATTCAATATGGCGCTCCATCCATGGGGCGTGTATTTTTTGGTCTATTTGCTTTTTACGGCAAAAAGGTTTACTGATGCTTAATATAAAGTCTATGTAACCTAGGTTTCATAGCTTATCTTTCTTCTGCAAAAAATGAACGATTCTGGCAGAAAATCCCCCTTAACTGTTCAACTATATCAAATCCTTGCACATGTAGGGGGTTCATTCATGGAAACTGGGACTCAAGATTGACATATGATGAAATTTGATGAAATTGTCAGATTTATATCAAAGATTAACCATATGCATTACACTATTTCATTATGGGGTTCAAAAGATATTGAGAGAGTAGAGTTTCAAAGTAATTGCACCAGTTCTTGTCTGAAATTTTTCAAATTCGTTGGTAACGATTATGTAACAGGGACACCATGTGGACACCACACCAATTACAGCCTCTTTTTACAAAAAAATATCACTTGCGATATAAATCAAGCTTTAATTAAGTAAGGCACACAATACACACCTTGGAATAACATTTCAGCAGAGGAAGAGTGTACCAAAAATGGTTTTAAATGGGAAGAAATGTGGCAAGGAGGGGAAAACAATTACATCATGACATTCGCCTTATACTATAAAGTTTGAGAAATTTTTGTTTTTGGTTTTAACTTAGTTTAACAATGTTAATTATTTTATTAAGTCAGATAGCTACCATTTATTTAGGGGTTCATTCATAATTTTTGGGTATGAGGCATTGTTTTGCCCTGGGCTTTGCCCCCGTTCATGTATACCATACTTTTTGATAACTATTACTTACAAAAATTAATCATTAATCATCCAATTCAGTCTGTAATAGCATGATTTTTTACCACTTTCAGCGTTCGTCACGGCCAGCCATGCATAAACGTTTGTTTAAACATGGTCATGTGACGCGTATTGACCAATAGCGTATGTCGATACTACGAGGTTACATTAAACTAATATTAAGCCCCAAAGGGTTGACAATGTAATGTAACAGGGGACACCAAGTGCCAACTTCATTGAAATGACCCAAGGGACCATATAAATCTAGCAAATCCTTGCACCTTCCACACAGTCATGACAACTATGATCATCATCAAACATTGCAATAAATGTTGCATGTAAACCTTGATCTGTCATAAGCCAAAGATTCTAAAGTTTGATTTGGATAGGGAGTCACAACTGTCACAAAGTGGCCAAGGGCTGTGCAGGTGTCACTTGTCAGATGGGCAAATCCGGATTTTGAGGAAGATTTTCCCAGTTGGAGGTGGTGGTTTGAGGGATTTTCCTGGTTGCGAGGTTTAAAAATTCCTAGTAAGCAAGCCCATTCTAGCCTGATTTTTTTCGGTCAAAGCTTTTTTTTTTTTGGTGATGCCTCCTCCCCCACCTCGAATTGTGATATTGGCTAATTTTAAAAGAAATTTCCGATTTTAAAAAAAAAAGTGACCATCTCTACCACCAAAATTGGCATGAGGAAAAGGGTCATTCATAAACATCGGGCCTCAAACCGTGCCCATGTTGGAAGCACATCCCGTATGATCATTTGAGTTAAGTCACTCCCACCTCCAGGGTCAGAAGATGAAGAGAGAAGCAAGGAATTGGTCGTGGGTGGACAAGAAACAAAATGTTCATTTGCCCAGAAAATGATTTAGTTTTCTCTTTTCCCATAAATTTTCTCCAAATTAGATGTAATTTAGGGCGTATGGACCTTCATTGCCTCATGAAGACACTATCCATGCATTTAAGTCAAATAGGGAAGTGCGAATAAGACTAGCAGGGATTTAAACAAATGAAAGACTTTTTCATAAAGAATCTTGGTTTGTAGCTGTCCGGTTTGAAAATTTCACGGTTGGTAGTAGTAACATAACTTCCGTTTTTTTTTATTTGAAATTTCTCGTTGGACCTTTAAATTACATGTAACTTACATATAGATTTACTCCAGAGTTTATGTATCTATCTTTATCACGCTGGCAGGATGCAGCATACCTAACATATTCACGAGGGTCTCAAATATATTTTCTTATAACTATTGGTTGGAAAGAAATTATACACTCATTGTTTTGGCTCTCTAAATATGCAGCCTATTTTTCTCGTCCGAGTTACTACCGGCATTTTGTATTGCTTTTCATTTGACTCATTAAAGGCAGACTTGAAGATTTGCAAGACAATTTGTTTTATAATTTCAGTCAACTAAAATTTAAGATCGTCACCTCCGCTACTCAAATCCAAAGTTTGAGCTGAATCAAGTTTTTGTTTTGATGTAGTAAACCTTTGTGCTAAAGTAGTATAACCGATACCATTGATACGTGTTTAACAATTCTGCATCCAGAATTTTATAACAAAGTTGAGATTTTCTATCTGAAGGATATTGATTGAGCTTAGCTATTTCCCATAGTGAGATAGTTACATTGGACACGAATGACGATTGTGCAAAAACAATGATTTGTCAGGAAAATTGAGGACGGTACCGTCGTTGCGGGGAAATATCCGAGGGCAGCGTTTTTAAGTAACACAAAAATAAATACTATATTATCACAGGACGCCCGATAATAGCCAATTTGACAGCTTATATGCCGTGTTGTTTTTGACAGTTTACCTAGCCTGAAAACAACTTACATCCTGGCTACGAGACTGGGTCTTTTGCGAAGTAAAGTAAAAGACAGGAAGAAAACAGGCCCGTACATAGGAAGGTGCCGACACTGACCACCTGCGTTTCTGACCCTGGCCAACTGGCACAATTCCCTGATTGTCGTCATACTCTTCCTTATACGCCGACTCTCTCCTCTTCCTTATCCCTAATCATAATTGCTACCCCCTTCCTCGTCTCCAAATGCGGGGGGGGGTCAATCTCTTTTAAAGCTTCGAGCTCAGTGACAGTTGCTTTTTCTTTTTCATGTGGGCATTCATGTCGTCGACGATGGATGATGGTGTGGTATTTCTGCATTGCTCACATAACCACTACAACCTGCCTACATTGTACAGCAAGCAGAGTGACGTGCAAGAAAACACAAGACTGTCGTGTTGCCTTGCTACTGTGATTACTGCACATTACGTTACAAGTTGTCGCCGAGAATTTTTTTTTGTAAGGATCTTTTTTTCTCTCCTTAAATTATAGACTTAGCCCAAGAATAGACGTAGAGTATCATTCCGCCGCCGCCCATCTTGAAAATCAGATACATTTGCATGGCTTGGGAGTATGACAGTGATAACAGCGAGATAATAAAACAAATCCAGCTAGTTCACATTAAACCGTATGCAGATAAAGTCCTCTGCTATCGGGTGCTCTCTCTCTCTCACGCTAGGTTGGTAACCGATAATCCCTCGGGGCAGGTGAGGCCAGTTACGGCTGACACAATCGTGGAGTACTGACCGATGATTTGCAGGCAATGTGCCATTGCAGATTCATATGATCCCTCCCAAGCTCAGAGTGCAGGTTTATCTCGTAGACGACGGTCAGTACACGGGTATCAATACGACACCGAATGCAGTGATGGGGTCAACCACACTGACATGTTAACTCAAAAAAATAGCACGGAGCGGACCAGATCGAGAGTATTATTCACTGGGAAATATGCCGTCTGGCGGTATATCCCAACAAGGTGCATTGACCATAAAAGTCATGCACCAGTCATAAATGGTTGTGCATGTTTATGTGTGTGGTGTGAGAGTATATTCATCTATTTAACTATACAAACACCACACAGGGTTATGCACTCTGGGTATTCACAAGATGTTTTTAAATAGATCAACCCCTGGACTTTCGTCAACGGTTTAGCACGGAAGGGGGTCAATTTGCATGTGACAATTACCTGGATTCATCCATGGACTTTTCAACTTACCCCAGTGTTCTTACACATTTTTTGCCTGGCGGTAATTCACTTGACATGGAACCGTAAATTAATTACAATGTGGGGATCCTCGCAAAGTATTGTTAAATGGATTTGAACATTCTGTTGTATGCTACCAGAACAAATGTAGTCGCTGCATAGGCTTATCAAAATGATGAAGAATCCAGGCAATAATATTAATACTTAAATTTGTCGGGAAGGAAATAATGGCAAATTTTTGCTCTCTGTAGAGCCATGTGTACCTTTATATATTTTTTCCTCCCTTTTTAATAAGATATTTTGTAATAAAACCATGAAACAAAATTACATAGTGAGGGGGTATGGGGTACTCGAATTTAGCTTGGTTTCTACACTTGACAGGGTTGTTACGATATATTATACTTGTTATAGACATTCAAATATCTGTTTTATTTATTTTTTTTATTTTCTGATTTTAGTAAATCAATGATAAGTGCCGTTAACTCAAAATGTGTATTTTTTTAATATGCTTTCATGTGAGGGAGAAAAATAACATAACCAAGATCATTTATCCATGATCACATCCCTACCTTCAAGCTAAACAGAAATGGACAGGGGCTAACCTCGGCAAAAATGCAACCTTAGACTGCAATCCTGAGATAAATTATCGGAATACCATTACTGAAAAAGATGATTTTTTTTTTTTTTTTTGGCCATCCTGATTTTCCTATCACCATTTTGAGAGGAAATCGCATTTCCCCTCTCTTGGATGTTTCCAATGGCTATTGAGGTAATTGCATTGGAAATAATGAACATTTTAATTATCATCCGTCAATGAAATCACACTAATTCACTTGTGGGGAGAAAAAAAAATGTACAAAAAAAAATAAAAACCTCTCTTTCCAACCCCCCCCCCATTTCAATCACTGTTCCAAAGTATATCAATAGTCGTTACATGTAATTAAAAGAAAATGCAGAGCACAATTCAGATATCATCAACATAATTAAAATTCGTCCACCACACAAGGTCCATAGTTACAACAGTCAAACCTGATTGTGGCATTCGTATACTACTATTCATACCCATTCAGAAAAATAAAAATGTGATTGTACCATAAAATAGTAATTTATCATGACTGTTGTGAATAAGGCCAATTTGTGACAACGACCGCACAAACGCAGAGCCAATAATGCTGGCTCAAATTGTGTGGGAGTAGTAATATTGTAGCTATACATGAGATTACTCAAGCAAATCATGGTAATGTATAGTTATAAAAAAAAAGTAACAAAAAAAAAAAAATTTTAAATACAATCTTCAAAGTTTATTTTTATTTTTTTTTTATTTTTATTTTTATTTTTTGCACTTTCCTACAAAGGAAAGATAAGTAAATGTCTTTAAAACAATGTAATATGTTTTGTATAATATGTTCATTTGACTTGAAAACGAACAATAATGAAAAACAATTTTATACAAATTGGAACGAAATAAACAGCGTCAACTCTTGATGTTAAGGATAGGCGATTTAAAGGTGGCAACGAGAGATTTCACATATCAGGTGTCCCTAAAAAATTGCAAGTTCTGATTTTGCCCTGATGTAAAGCGTTCTATGAAAATATTACCAAGGGGGGTGAAAAGCATTGTTCAAAACCAGTCGTCCGTGGCTGGGCGCTGACATTTTGAATATTGCCACGGAATAATTATCAGTTTGGGTGTTGTATACACACATAATGTCAAATCGATAACAACCAATCCACCAAAAATCAGGGTTGGATGTGGGTGCTATTGGGTGGTTAATTTTGTCCTACCCCATAGCAACACAACGAGATTGAAAGACACATCAGTTCGTCTTGATTTTTAAATAAAACGCCTCAATGAATACATCTTTTCACCTAAGCGCGCATTGCATTATGAGAAAAAAGCTTATTGAGCACAAGATCCAGGTACACTAGTTATTACACCTGGCCACCTCTAACACAACATTAATTTGTATCATACCGATTAGTGTATATTGCAAACGGCACCCAAAGTATGTGGAAGAAGCGGAAGACAGCCAATTTTGCTTTCTATTGTTGGTACTCTAGGTTTCTTGTGGTCGGCAAAAACATGCGAGAGACGGTTGTGAATTTTCTAAGATTACGTATTCTTTTGCACTATCTATCTAATAAGAACCTCTTTGAAATTCCCATTCGAAAGGATAAGAT
>JAMKCH010073286.1:0-15640 GCA_023653785.1 Ophioderma brevispina | reverse complement strand
CTCACTATTCCATCAGGGTAGAAAAGACAAGAAAAAGAGAGAGAGAGAACAAACAAACAAACAAACAAGCAATGATTATATTTTTTGTAAGAATGAATGGGAAGACCATTATTCAAATGTAGAAATGTATCCCTTTTCTTCAAATAGTTTGCCAAAGCAAGTTTAAAGTGCTATAAGTGACCTAAAGGAGTTGTTTATGTTGCACTTTGATGTTGACCAAATGTGTAGTTCAGATTTCGTATATAGTAACACATTATATCTACGTAGTTCAGTGCAAATATACAGATTTCGTTTTTTGATAAGGGTGTATGGGGTACTTTTTATACGCTAGATATCCAATTCCTAGACAAACTATCTCTCAAATGTCCCAATGCATCACACCTGAAGCTGGACGTAATTGTTTTCCAAAATTGTGTTTTTCAACCCTATCACCCTAACCTACTTTCATGTGGCATGGATTGAGGCAAACATTTTTGCATGGCTTCGCCTGAAGATGTTTGCCATTCATAAGATTGAATCGTTCTTTGATGTGAGCATGGAATGATGTGAGCAAGTAATCTATTAACTTGCATGCAAAACATGTGTTGTACGGCATGAATACGCATAAATATGATAGCGTGACTTATATATACAAAGAAACAATAACCAAAATAATGAGATTGGAGAATGTGCACTGTCTAAAGATGACTAAAATAGTAAAAGATGCATGTAGTTTTATAGATATCAATGACAAAACGAAATTCAATGCAAAGGAACTTAATCGATAAATAAATAAAATTATCAATTTAAACAAAATCACCCTGTATGAGGCCGTGACCTTGTACTTGACTAAACAGGCAAATATTGACTACGCAACTAACATGTATACACATGCAGCTTGCTAGCGTATTACAAGTCCAAGAGTCGTGAAATATATTTTTCAAAAGAGTGAAATAAATCATGTAGGCCTTATGCTTTAGTTTAAAAAAAACCATGTTAACACTCGCTATGTAATAATATGCAATTGAGTAGGGGTTATGATAATTTATATTCCATATAACCTCTTCCAGCCCCTTCGCTATAAACAATGAATGGTATTTGGCACTGAATAAAAAAATGGGTCAAACACTAATTGCCCCGCGCGGGAGCGCGGGGCTATAGATGTGTAGTAACTTGACAGACATGGAGTTTTTGCTGCATTGAAGCCTGAAGAGCCTTGGTCATAACAATTTTTCATGACAATTGAAAATGATGATCAGTGCTAAAATTACGTAATGGTTGTGATGAACATGGCATAAATATTAATGCAAACACAAAATATTTTTTTTGTAAGTAAAATGATGATACAGTGTGAGATAGATTGTATTACTAGTGTCTTGAAATATTTTCAATTCGTGGGGAGGCATTTTGGTGTGTGATTGTTGGTGAGTTTGTGTGCGTGCGTCTGTGTGTGTGTGTGTGTGTGCGCGCGCGCGTGTGTGTGTGTGTACGTGCGTGATTATTGCGTGCGTGCGTGTATATAGGCCTATGCTTTAGTGTCTCGGAGGGGACCATTTCTGTCTAGAGTTTTCAAGCTTTGACAAAGGCAGCCGAACGACTTGATTAAGTCTATACTCATAATTAAGGCATAGAATATTCTCGAATGGTACTAGCAAAAAAACAAATAAACACAAGAAACGAATGACTAATGCATTAACGATCTGCGTACAGGAGTTGACGTGTCGAATTCCCAATTTACTCGTGCAAATAATAAGGCTTTTCACATTGAGCCGGTGATCGATCGACTTTTGCGATCGATCGCCGTTTTTGAAGACTAGTGCAGCCGTTTTCTGAATACTAGACGCGCATGCGCAATAGTGCCTTAGTTACGATGTAAAAGTTTTCCAAAGAAAGGATTTAATGAGCTGCTGCTCTCACGAAATACTTTTTGAGACATTTACGGCAATGGTTGTAGTTGACTTTTTAAATGCTGAGGTACATGGCCATCTTTTAATTGATATGACTTGTCACCTAGGTTTGTTTCCGCACAGAAAAAAAAATTGTGAGTTTCGTCATTGAAATTGAATGGACTCAGGTAAGGAAAAATTCAAACATGGCGGTCAGATCTTACGTAAGTGCATTAATTGGACGAATGTGTGCTGGTATTGAGGAGCACAACAGCGATATGTGTGTCAGAGTTGGCGAATTATTCTATGAAATTTGGTGGCTGGTATGAAGTCTACAGATAGCGATCGATCGCAAAGTAGATCGATCACCGGCTCGTGTGAATGACTGCCAACCCCAGTCTCGGCTCTGTCTCTGGGTTTAGAGCGCAATGGTTAAAAGAGTAAGCAAACTCAAAACTTGAGGACCTTTCAGCTTACCCACCCCTAGCTGGACAGCCCTGCCAACCAACTGTCCCAGAACTGAATGCACAGGGGCTCCTGGAATAACACTAGGGTAGTGAAGCAGCCGCCGATATGGGGTGAAGAGTCTAGTGTAAACTTCAGTCGCTTAGCAGTTTCATCACCGTGGACCCGAGCCGAGGGAGGGTCTAAGTGTGAAAAGCCCTATTATTGTTTTATTTGATTATAAGGAAACCAAACAACAAAGAAGTATATAAAAAATTTAAAAGCCTACTAAGATCAAGAATATTGAGCAGTTCAATCCATTTTGAATAAAAGCATTTATGCTTTTCCTGTAGAGTCTTGCAATCATAGCTATTAGGGGAGTAAATCTATATTGTACATGCATTGCAAATGTGATTGTGGTTGTATAAGAAAATTACACGTGGCAGAAAGAAAAATCTAGAAGCCCGTTGAAATGAAATCTCCTTATAAGCTCTGGTTGTACCCAGAAGGTTTGCTTATCAGACTTATCGCACACTTCGTTTTTTAAACTACAAAATAGCTTAAATGGCTCTCGAGCCAAACAACCGTTGTTTCATACCAATGGACCGTAACGTCAACAGGGCTTGGACATGCACTAACCGTCATGTTCTTCACTGTTCGATCAAACTCTACAGCGGCAGACTTCGATGTGCTTTAACAAACAGTGCGCGGCCTGGTAAGCTTTTTACGAGGCAAGCTTTCTAGCTGGCCAGTCAGGTCGCATGGCACACCAGGCTCGCCACTCCCTTTTTCAGCCTAATCTTTTTCGGCCCTCAAATGGATGACCCTAAATCGCACTCGACGGCCCGCATCACTTGGTTGGTCAACGCCAGTTGTTTTGTGCTAGCCGGTGATTGTGGAAGTTCGAGGGCCCCCCCTTTGTACACGACTTGGCGGGTGTTGAGATTACATTTCGTTTCATACCCTTGATTCGTGTGTGAATCTCTCATTTTATTTTATCACTCCCTGTGTTCTGTACATGTTGGGGGACCGAGAGCATTGCGTCAAGATCAGACTACGACTAGGTGTTTCAGTTGGACACCAGTACCAGTGGTAATGGTAACTCTAACAACTATTATTTTTTTTATTTTTGTTATGTTCTTTTGTTTTAATAATAGTAATATAATAATAGCAAGAGGACAAAGACAAAAACAAAACAAAATAAAAAAGACAAAAATAACCAATAAAAACAACAAAGAAAATAAACAAAAAGGTAAATAAAACAAACAACCAAAAAACAAACAATAAACAACTGTTATGACGCCTCGTAGCCGTCTAAGGTAGAAATACCTTGCAAACACTAATAAACGACCTTGGCACAAGTGATCTGAATTTTATTAAAATAACAGTTTACGGATTGTAATTGGTTCAGAATTGGTATGTCCCAAACAACTTTACATTAAAATTAACACACAAAAAAACATAAGATTAAAAAACAAAAAATTGTAACATAGAAAACAAATTGGTTCCATAATCTCCACAAGAAGCGTTGCAGTTCAAACATGATATGTCCTCACAGGAAGACTCCAAAATGCAGATGCAAAGTCAGGCTTAAAATCCTCAGGTAATATTCCATTGGAACTTTCAGTGCTGAAGATAACTTTTGTCCAGCAGTAGTCAAGACGACCAAGGTCACATAAGTCCATGACGACAATATGAAATTCCACAGTATATCAGTATAAGATAATCACCACGATTTCTATCTGCCACAATTTGGTAAATCTTTTTTGATTCCCAGCACTTTCGCTTCAAAAGCCCCGACAGTAGAATATTACAGCAACTGCTCACATGGAATTATATATCCTGGCACTATGTACTTTACAGGTCTTGCTCCTCACTGCAGAAGATTAAAAACTAGCTATCTTCTATCTACTTGTTAGTAGTGGATGCTGGCCAGAGAGTCCTTCAGTGATAGATTTAACTACTCACAGATAGTTCCCCCTTTCTAACAATAATAATTACATCATTCTAAGGCATAAACCTAACGTTCACTAGCTGACCAATCGGAATTATCACCCGAATTACTCACTTAATATATATAACTTATGGGGGATTTCCTAGATTCTGCCATTTTCATGATCTCAAAGCATAAACAAGTGATTCAGTTACTAAGTTTAGCATCCTTGGGAAATTCCCAATCACCGTCTAGTTGTCAACAACAGGTGCATCTTGCATAAACATCTAGGGAAATCCCCTTTCTCTTTTTACTCATAAAAACGTACTTTTCCCGTGAGAACTTTTCTCAAATAAAGTGAGAAAATAATATTTTCAATCAAAATTTTGAGGGTAATATAACATCCTCCCCCTTTACAAAAGGAAAATTTGAATTGAAATGACAATTTTCCAAAATCGGGCTTTATACCTTTACCATTTTGGGGTAATTTACATACAGTTTACAGAGTGCAAAGTTTACACTTTTTTATTATAATGTTATTTGGCATTGATGCCTTCAGTCAATATTAACAGAGAAAATTGTATACTAAATTTCTGAACAAGATTTAGCAGCATCTGCCAAGACTTTTCTTTTCCTTTGATATGTCTTATTGTCAGATGTCTTGTAGAGTTAAACTCACCTGACAAGTCTCCTGATTTATGTTTTAATTGTGGTACACTAAAACTGGGTGCACGTTGTACTCAGTACACTTCCAAATTTTGCAATGACAGTGGGCAATGCAAATACATTTGTCTCTATTGTTGAGTAGTTTGCGGCGTTTGTCAAACTGCTTAGAGTAAGAACATACAGGATGATCTAATCATTTTCATATGCTTGCATGAGAACTCAACCACAGCCTATATCACTTGCATCAACTGCCAACTTGAATTGTTTCTAAAGTCTGGCGCAATCAAAACTGGACGCATTCATCAAAAAGATTTGATTTTATCAAATGCTGTGGCCATGCTCTGAGCCACACAAATTTTGCGTTTTTCTTCAGGAAGGTTGGTCAGCGGACACGCCAATTCTGTAGAAAATTTGGACAGTATTTTCTGGAGTACCCGGACCATACTAGATCTCATGAGATCTCTTTTACGCGTGGTATGGGACATTTCTCATTGCTTCAACTTTGCAGTGATTGGCCTAAGTTGCCCTTGTCTACAATATGTCTAAGTAAAATGAAGCTAGGTGACTTGCATGGCCAAAATTCACTTTCACAGATTCACAGTTTAAACCTGTTGAGATAATTTCCTCAAAACAATTGATGGAGCTGTCTCATGTGGTCTTCCCATGTTTCACTGTTAACACAAGGAGATCATCGACTTATGCTTCACAATTTTCTCTGTCTGCTACTACTGTGTTCACTAATCTCTGAAACGGTAGAATTTTTGAGACCAAATGACATTTTTGTATTGGTATGAGGCCGTCGGCGTACAAAAGGCTGAATTTCTTTTGGCACGGTCAGTGAGGGGAAACTTGCCAATACCCAAATCAACAATCAAATTGCTAACAAATTTGGCATTTCCAACCTATCTATGCAATCTCAATCCGTGGGGTCGGATCTGAGGTCGGTTTTGGAACGAGGTTGATTTTTCGAAAATCTGTGACCAAAACGAAATGAACCATTCAGGTTTTGGGAACCCAGAATACATGGGGTGAGCTCCATTCACTATTGCTCTTTGCTCGGATATTCCATTGTCTAAACATGTATTTCACCTCATTCCTGTATGTTGAAAAATTGATGGATTCACCTATAGGATTGTTGGCCTTTATAGGCTCGGGAGTCCCCTACATCAAGGTCAGGGGTTATGACATGTGTCTCAATGGTACATTCAGGAAAATATGTTTCCCACTCATGAATTAAATCTTTTAATTCACCTTGTTGACCTTGTGGGAGGTGACCTAGTTCTGTCTAAATTGGCAAGTATGTCAGAATTTTGCAATTTGACACAATCAATCATTTTCTGTTGTTTACAGTTGCTGTTGTGTTCAGATTCTGACTCTGTGGATGTCATCATTGAACATCATCACTAACTCTGGATGACAACCCACCACCACACAGGCTTAACGGTCTCATCTCTTTCATTTATACTCTTTGAGCAATTATGTGACATAAATTGGATCGACTTTTGCGTCTACGGGTGTTTTGATACATAGTCAAGGTTCACCCAATTGTTCTCAATCTTAATATGGTCCAGAATACTTGGCTTGCCCCAAAGGATGCCCTTGTATTGGAAAAAGTGCCAAAAACTATGTCACCGGTTGAACTCTGTCCTGGCATCTTTGTCATACCAGTTTATTTTGGCTGGCTCTGTTTGAGATTTTGTTTGGCAATTTCTGTGGCTCTTGGAGCATGTGTCTGAATGAGGGCCACATAGTCTAAACAAATTCACATCAGGATTTTCACACAACCACTTTTCTTTCAGTAGCTTCAATGGTCCTTAAACTTTGTGACCAAACACCCATTCAAATGGACTGAATCCTAATGACTATTGTACAGCCTCCCTGGTAGCAACTAATCCGGAGATGAACTCCTCATCCCAATCCCTTCCAAATTCAAACCAATAGGTTTTGATCATTGTTTCAATGTTTGGTGGTACCTTTCGAGCCCCCCCTGGGATTCTGGTGGTATGATTGAAGAAAACTGGACTGGGAATATCCCACTGGTCCATAACTGGTGGAATAAAACTGAATGAAATTTGATCATGATCAGACTGAATTGATTTTGGAAAGGCTACTAGGGTGAAAAAACTTGTTAGAGCTTTCACTATACTCTGTGCCCTAATATTCTCAAGGGTATAGGCCTCAGGGACTCGTGTGGAAGCACACATGTGCGTCGTCAGTAAATACTGATTCCTGACTTGGTATTGGAAGTGGTTCCTACGCAATCTATTAAGACCCTACTAAATGGCTCATCAAATGCTTGCATTGGTTGCAATGGAGAAGTAGGAATTTTATGATTAGGCTTGCCCCACCATTTGACATGTGTGAGAAGTCTTACAATACTCAGGCACATCTTTCTGAGTGTAGGCCACCAAAAAAAAATCCTAATTCTGTCATGTGTTGTTTCACACCTAAGTGTCCGTGCATGGGACTATCTGGGGGCTATGCCTATACACTCCTTATGTTATACCTTTGGCACTACAATTGATGCACAACCTTCCATTCTTCAAGTGCATCGGGTGGCCGGCATTTTCTCTTGAGGACACCATTTTGCTTGTAGCAACATACAGGGAATTGCTCCGGCTTCCTGTGCGACAAGCACTCGGACCTAATTCGAAGTGCTGGGTCATTGATACTGCTCATTACCAGATGTCATGGCTTAAAGGGTCTCCTTTACAGTACTTAACTCTATCATGCTCAGCGGCTGGATTTTCATGATTTACCCGCTGTCACTTTGTTGTGCGCAGGGCTGGATTTCAATAATGGGAATTAGTCTCCCCTGAAGAGGAAGATGAACCTCCAAATTCCTCTAATTTTGAGAGAAAAGATCCTCTAAATTTGGGACAAGTCATCCTCGCCGCTCTCCTACTAGTCATGAGTATTTTGACTCATCAACTGCTCACTGTTTTCCTGAGGCTTTTATGGTCATTTACCTATTTACTGCACATGCGGGAAAAATTTCAGTTTCCTCATCAAACTGGTCCACTGTATCAGGGCACCTGGGAAACTATGGGATCGGGAAGTTAGTTTTTCCCCATGCCAAATCATTCCCTAACAACCGGGATACCCCTTTAATGGGAGTTGTGTCTAACACCAATTGGGACAGTTCAGAAACCAAGTCTGATTTCAAATTCATTTTGTGAAGAGGGACACTAATACAATCCATACCTATCCCACGAAATCAATGCAATAGTTCCTGTGGAAACTCTCAATATCGAATGGAAGTGCCATCTTCCAAATCATGGACTGTGCGCAAGTCCACGTGTCCCGCATGATTCTAATGAATTTTGGATCTAAACTATCACTTGAAATGTGACACAAATCCCTCCAAAAACAAAAGGCAGAAAGTCATCCTCTTATCTTTCTGGGTCAACCTTTTGTGGAATTTCTTGGTTTTGAACAGAAGAATGAACTTTTGACCTAAAATAAATGACACAACCTATTGGTTTGACTCAACTTTTGGCTCTCTCCATTTGGGATGGATAGCCATGTATCTCCCAACACCGTGACCTTGTATTGCCTGGCTTCTTACAGTGCTTGCATGTAAAACTTGATTTGGGTCCTCCCTACCCTGTTTTGATTGCACATTTACTTTCTTTACTCCCTTCATGGGAACCTGACTGGGATTTCCCTCATGAGTGCTACCATGAGACGCTTTGTTTAGAAACCCCAACTTATGTGTACTTGTTGTACCTAGAAATTCTGGCTAGGCCTAATAGTATGACTTTAATTTGGGTGTCAATGCATAATCATCGGCCTTTACGCTTGCTTCACGCCAAAAACTGGTCCATTTTGTTTTCATCCAGATGTGTTTTGGATATTGGATGTAGCACACTGTTTGAATCTTCAATAACATAAACATCCCTAAAGTTACCAAATTTTGCCCGATTCTTTCTAGAGAAGCCAGCGATCAAAAATTTGTTCTTACCGGCAAATTCAACATGGGTCTGGTAATCAATTTCTGTCAAGACCTGATTTTTTGTCTACATGCCTCTGCACCAATTCATAATGCTTTGAGCACTGCATGCTTTACCTCGTCATAATCACTACATCTGGCTAAGAATGACCGAATATATTTCTCGGGGTTTACCAATGAACAACTGACTGTAGCAACAGGTCCAAGACTCCTTGGGCCATTCAAGCTATGGCCAATGTTCCTCAAAGTGTAAGAAGTATTTGTCGACTTCTTGTTACGGAAATTTGACCAGGGCGAATATTTTTCGCCGCATCAACACCAGTTTTCTTGGAAGAGTCTGAAGAGCTAGCCTGTTGTTTCAATTTTTATAACTCGAACTGAGCTTCAAGCTCCTTTGTTAATATCATTTTGCAACTTTTCATTTTCCAATCCGTTTGTATTTGAAATTCCACTCTTCTGTTTCATTTAATTTGCATTTGCCATCTTTTTGTTTGCATTCTTTGGCATTTGCAGTTGCAACTTTTCTTTTTCTAATTCCATTTTCATTTCAATCTCTTAATTTTACGGCATCACTTGTGCCCTGTTCCAGAACCTCGTTCGATCTACCAAATATGAAACTCTCCACCCCAAACATCTTCCTGTACAAACTTTTCAATAAATTATTTTTTGATGACTTGCTTTCGACTATTGAATGTTTTCTTCAAGTCCCAAATGCGTGGGCTAGTTGCATTAACTCCATTCTCAGCTCATCAAATTATCCCACGTTATTTGCCCTATGAAAACTTGCTGGATCAAATCCATTGTGATTGTCCTCGACAACACAATACTCAGATTTTTTAAAACCCTACCGACAAAATTCAAAGCACCCAAATTGGTTTGTGGGTGAGCAGTCTATATTGCTGTAATCTAATTTGATACACCTTTGTGAATTGCTGTATTGAAATTCCAATAAAATTCCTTTAAATTCCAATAAAACATAATGTTATTGTTCTACTTTTCTAAATTTGGTAAAGGTTGAGTAAAATTGAATTTTTGCTTGTAACAAGGACATCATAAAATTGATACTACTTCCTGGAAAATGGGGGAAGAGGGGTCGTAAATGCGATCGGAACAAGCACCTTTAAAATCCAATAAAACATATATTATTGTTCTACTTTTCTAAATTTGATAAAGGCTGAGCATAGGCTGAGCAAGGCTGAGAAAGTTTTTTACTTGTAACATGGACATTGTAAAATTGATATTACTTCCGGGAAAATGGGGGAAGAGGGGTCCCAAAGGCGATCGGAACAAGCGCCTTTAAAATCCAATAAAACATGTTATTGTTTTACTTTTCTAAATTTGGTAAAGTTTTAACAAAATTGAATGTTTTTACTTGTAACATGGACATTGTAAAATTGATACTACTTCTGGGGAAATCGGGGGGGGGGGGTCCAAAAGGCGATCGGAAAAAGCACCGTTAAATTCCAACAAAACATTATGTTATTGTTCTACTTTTCTACTCTCTAAATGTAAACGAGTGAAAATTTCACTCCCCAAAAGAGTGAAACTCTTTTAAACCACTCCAAAGTGAGTGGTTTGTACATAAAAAGAGCGAATTCCCACTCAAAAAGAGTGAACATCACTCCAAAAAGAGTGGATTTCCACTCGTTTTCGTGTTGTCCTTCGTTTCACTCCTCAAAAGTGTTGTCCTTCGTTTAACTCCTCAAACGAGTGGAAATCCACTCTTTTTGAAGTAATTTTTACTCTTTTTGAGTGGAAATTCACTCTTTTCCACTCGTTTACATTTAGAGAGTAAATTTGGTAAAGGTTGAGCAAAAAAATTGAATGTTTTTTTTACTTGTAACATGGACATTGTAAAATTGATACTACTTCTGGGAAAATCGGGGGGGGGGGGGCAAAAGGCGATCGGAACAAGCACCTTTAAATTCCAATAAAACATATTATATTATGATATTGTTCTACTTTTCTAAATTTGGTAACGGTTGAGCAAGATTGAATAATAGTGCCAAAGAATGACCTTGTTTCTCATATGAACGACCACGAATAAGCGCGTCTACCCCTGTAGCCTAGTACTCTTCTATGTCCATGAGTCATCTATAAAAAAAATAATGTACAGGACGAACTTGTACAGATGTCAGTTAGTCGGCAGGTCACCCAAGTACTATTGTTCACACTAAATATTGTTGGACAGGGTCATTTTACATGGGCTTTCACAAATACCATTGTCCACATTCCCTGCACACGTCTGCAGTTCAAATCGATGGAAACCAGGCCCACGTTACAGCATATGAGAATTCAATTCCATGATGCCAGTAAATGTAAGGTTATACACTTTCCGTGGTCTTCGCTTTCTTAAAAGAGATAGAGTAACACGTACACAGACTTTTTGTAGCACACAATTCAATTAATGATTTGGGATGCTTTAAAATTTGGTGGGATTTCTATAACTTCAGAGACCACGCTTTTTCAAAACTTAAAATTCGTCGCTTTTAATTCGTTGTTTTTAACCCCCAAACACCCTTCACGTCATATTAGACCAACTTAGATATGTAGTTGACATTCCGCAACAATAATACATGATTTTATAATAAATTTAGGTATTTGGGACCTCAAATTAGGACATTTCCAGAGCGTTTTCGACCAGCTATTGAGGTCACAGCGATTGTATTGTTTTCTCGTGTACAAGAAAATAACGCCTGTTGGCGTGACCTCCTGATTGACTGGATGTGCTATACGACAACGTGTTATGATGTCTATGGAAGGGATACAATAACAACATATCATAAAATCAATAAATCCAAATATGTAAGCAGATTATTTATTATCTCACGACCAAAAAAGTCCAATGTTTATCATTCTATCATTATCCACATTCCGAAAAAAATAAGTACTAATTTGTCAGAAATTTAGACCTAACCTAGGAATAAAAGATAAAATGAGATTTTAGTTCAATATTTGGTAGAAAGTGGAACCCTTGTTCAGTTGCATTTTTTTTCTCAAAATTCCAGCACTTGGCACAGGTCTAAACCTTGAACACCTTCAGTATGTCTAAAATAACACTCCTAATTTTACTCTTTTGTCTCTATTTCAATTACCAGTTATTTAAAGGGATTAGCAGCGATTTGCTAATCCGAAACATCGAAAAAATCATCAAATTCATATTTTTATATTTTTGTTACTGGCATGGATATGCGAACATAACCTGCAAGTGGTTGGCTTGAAATCCATCTATTAAAGACAAGGCAGTACTTTTTATCTGATTCTGTAATTTCTATACGTGCGTATCAAAATTCCGACTTGAGATCAAAAAAGCTTTACCCGCTGTACATCACAGATTTTCAGCGTGATATTGTGCACCATGATCAATACAGTTTGACCTCAAACACAAACATTATTGATTTTTGGTTATTTTGTACTGGTGTAAACCGCAATCAGCTGTTTAGTGCAGATTTTGAGATGCCGTCGCTGTATGTCTATTTGCGGGAGACGGTATGACAAATATCCTCAAATACTTCATTTCTTTCACTATTTGGTGGTTTGTTTCAACATTAAAGAAGTTATATGGAATTGTACACACTTATCCCTGATTAATAAGTTTAAAAAAATGCATTTCCACTTTTTTCGATTCTCTCGCATTATCGCTGCTAATCCCTTTAATGGGAAAAGAATTGCCAAAATTCAATTTTTGGTGCTCAAATTAGTCTTTGTATATGTCTTTGATGAGCTCGATTGTATATTATAGCAGAGAGAGCTAGAGAGAGAGGGAAGATATGGAGAGGGAGCGAAAGAGAGGGGGACAGAGAGAGAGAAAGAGATAGAGAGAGAGAGAGAGAGAGGAAGAGATAGAGAGAGAGAGAGATAGTGAGAGAGAAATGAAAGTTTTTAACAACCCTTGACTGAATAATGAAAGTCTGACGCAGAGATTTCGAAATATTATTTTTTGTGTAATAATGAAAAATAGTCAACTAGAACTAAAGACAGTAACCTAAAATGCATAATTCCGAAATTTGAGATGAATCGGATTTTCGTTTGATGCACGTTAAATTTGAGTGTAGTTATGACGTCCATAGGATTACTGTGATAACAAAAATCCGGGATCCCGAATTTTATAAAACGTTGTGATTTTTATATGAAGGAATTCGATTTAAGCTTAGCAATTTCACACAGTGATTCGATATGGGCAACGCAATTATTACATGCAAAAAACACGGATTTTTGAAGTGGAGGGCCGCCCCCTCAGGAAATCGCTGAGTCAGCTTTAAGTAGACAAATATTAGGTGCAAAAGTGCTCTATTTTTCTATAGAATTGAATATATAGTGTTAACTATACGCTTTGAGAGGGCCATCTCACTATCCCTCAGGTTTAAAAAAGGAAAATACAAATAACATAAAAAAATAAAGAAAAACAAAAACAACAATGATAGATTTATATTCTGTAAGAATGATATGAGACCATTTCAAATGAAAATGTATCCCTTTTCTTCAAATAGTTTGCCAACAAAACAGGTTAAAATGATTAAAGGAACTCAAGAGGGTTGTTTATATTTGCACATGCATGTTGCACAAAATGTGGTAGTTCAATTTCGTATGTACACATTTTACCTACACGGTTCAGTTGCAAAAAAAAATAAAATAGATTTAGGTGTTTTGTGGGTGAGGTATTTTGCACTTCCTATACAAAATATCTTCAAATGACCTGATGCATCACCCCTTGAGTGGACTTAATTTTATTTTCCAAAATGTGGTTTTTAATCACTATACATTACCCTATTTGAGTGGCTGGATTGAGGCAACAGTTTTGCATGGCATCGCTGAAGCTGTTTAGCAGTACAAAATTAAAGGGGGAGGACCCGATTTAAAGTCCAGGCCCGATCGTATAGCTCGTCACCAGAAGCCCCAGAATTTACCGGAATTGGTCAAAATTGTAGTTTATTTATTTATTTATACATTTGGCAAAAAATATCAAGAAAGTATTATGTAACAAATAAAAGCCGATTGAAGAACATAAAATTAATGGTGGCACAGTGGGTAGCCGGGTGAAGTCAGAAGCAACAAGTCGATCTGTCACCAGAGGGGTGTGACTCCACCAACCTCACTCAGCCACAACCAAACATTACATGTAAATATGCACAAGCCGGGCTACATGTATACCACACTCTGGCCCCTTCAGTCTGATCTACCCCCAACCCCCCGCACACACACACAACACATGCACCCCCGCACACACACACACACAAACACACACCACACACGCACCCACACCACACACAACACACACACACACACAAACAAACACATCACACCACACCACGCACGCACAACACACACACACACACTAAAATTCGTATATCTGTGGGGACCAAATATGTGTAAAAACGGTGTAAATGTGTAAGCCTTGTTGGGGACCTTTGCGTTGGCCTAGGTTAGTGGGGTCAGAGATTTTGTCCCCACAAGGCCTTAATGCCATTTAGGTATACGTGGTGGGGACTTGCTTCTAGGGGTAAAGGTCTCACAGAGTACGCCAAATAGGCCATTTAAGCATTTAGCATGTGGGGACATTTTTGGCCTTTGTCCCACAAGCTAACTCCTTCCCTAAGGATAGTACTGAACGGACCATTGTCCCCACAAAGATACAATTTTCCACACAACACACACACACACACACACACACACCACACACACATGCACACACACCATGCGCGCACACACACACGCCACACACATGCGCACACACACATGCTCATTTACCACCAGACTAGGAAGTGGGCCAACTACATAGTAAATACAAATTATAAAATGGCACAAATTTAGTATTTAGTGAGTCCATCTCTCAATAAATCATGTGTAAACTACTTTTGAGTTGTTTTTTAAAAGGATTGCTGCCAGTGTTGAGGATGAAAAGATTCCCCTAATACAATAGGAAGGGCCTTACCCCAAAAACCCCATCTGAAAGTTTCACGTCGATATTTCACCCCCCCGTTCTGAGTTGTGAGAGCTAAAACGTGATTTTAATCCCGTTCGAGTACTGTGTAAAATTAATATTGTTCGACCAAAATGGGGCACATTGTTTCGCCATAACATCCAAACCAAATATCCTTTAGCTCTAAGATTTCAAAGGATAAATACAAAATTGTGACCACTTCCAGGGATCCCTGGGGACGAGGATTTAGTGATCGGACATGGCCCTTTTTAAACCGTCCTTGATGTGAAACAAGTAACATATTGATTTGATGCGAAACATGTGTTTGTATGGCATATGCGTATAATATGATAGCGTGACTATAAAACACTACAGTGATTCATCCGAAGAGTCAAAATATTTGAAATTTCCAGGAGGAATGCTTAACAGTGAAGAATAAGTCTATAGAACTCTCAGAAGTTACCCTTTTCCAACTAAAAACGGACAAAAAAAAAAGAAAGAACGAAGAAACCGGCAGTGTTCAAAGAGCGGAATCCTCCATTCACTTAAGGGTTGTTAGTAAGTGTCCGTTACGGACAGTTGACAGTGATGGACTAAAATCTGATTGTCTTATTAGGTAGCTTTCGGGGCCTTAGCATTGCAGGGTTTATGTTAGTTAGGATACTTGCAATTGTTACAGCACGCTCAAAAGGCCGATTTTTTATGATTTTATCGATTTTCTGTTTTAGCATCACTGGATATGCCGTTAAGTGCATGTCAGACAAAGCATTACATAGAAGTTAGTCTTATAACAAACTTTGCCCCTTCTGCACATTGCACAGGTTGTCCTAGAAAAGTAGTACCCATATGTTCGGAAATGA
>JAMKCH010073285.1:0-11882 GCA_023653785.1 Ophioderma brevispina | reverse complement strand
CAACTTTCCTTCGAAAGTCAGCAGTGATCAAGGTCCTATCAAAATATGCCTTACTAAGTTTTCCTGGTAATCTATACTAGACCTGGCTCCGCCACTTCATGTTAAAGATTTTTCGTTGCCTTAAGATATACTTTGACTTCATTTTCGTAAGACGATGCTATTCCCAAGAGGATCACGTTCGTCTTTTGTCACATGTTCATAGCATGTGTCTCAAGGCCTCGTGTGAGTGAATTTGAATCATAACGAAAATCCTCTGCATTCGTCAACCCATTGTGTACCCTTTTAGCGCAAAGAATAAATCGATGTTGACTTTAAGATATCCATATTATTTCTTAAGACTTGAAATGAATGTGATTTCGACGGATCAACTGCTCTGCTCGAACTAAGTGAGCTACGGTATTGTTTACCCAAAATGGTCTTTGTTCTCAAATTACTCTTATACTGTTCCTGCCCTTGAGACAAGGTGTAGGTTTGATGTGATGATCCCAGAAACTGCCGTTCACCACTCTACACAAGTAAACATAACGTAGTTATACCATTACACCTTGCTTCCGTCGAAAACTGATAGATGCCGCAGATTTGACATAAATCTTGGGTCATCTTAACCATAAATCAACCTAGATACCACTCTAGTACACCTGTATCACCTAAGTAACATTGTTCCCTGCACGTTAGATGATATCCAAGTAAATGTGTTTTAATTCTGGTTTATCACCACAGCGGTGAAAAATGAACACCGTATTTGTAACGTGAACTCAGATCACAGGCTAATATAATGCTTAAAAAGCGCCACTCTAAAAAAGAGCGACCTTAACCTACTCATCCGTCAACCTTTGTATTCCAGGACAGTCGAGAACAAATACTTTGAGAAGAATCGTGTCGCAATAACAGCACATGTTTGGAAGAGCACCTCCAATTTCAAAATATATATATATTTTTTGCACAATTGTGTTGGTAATTGTCTAGTAAACTATACCTACGAATGGTAATGTTCAAAAGTACGTATTTGTCATAAAAGAAGCTTTATTGTAATTAGAATCGGGAACCCGGCCCCGATTAATTATCCTAATTACAAAATGCCTTCTTTTACGATACATAGACATGTTCAAGCTTTACCATTCACGGGTATGGTGAATTTTTATAAAAATTGAAGGCGCTCTTTAAAGATATGCTGTTATTGCTTTAAGGGGGATATGGGGTTGACGGGGCTAAAAATGAACATTTAAAATTAGAAAGGGGGAAAATTTCTTTCTTTTGCTTTTTATTTGACAACAATCTGAGTTTCCGTTCAAAAGTTATGGTCGAAAATGTCGCCTCGCGACTTGAAATTCCTCGCGATATTTCTTATATATTTTTATTGTGTCCTTTATTTTATATCACCCAGAAGGGATAGAGCCAAGAACGTAATTTTATTATGTGATTCTTAAAACATCTTTACAAAGTCACACATTTCTCCCACTTTAAACTGACTTGGCTATCCACAGACCTCCATTGTAGAGATCTTCCGATTCCGAAGATCTCAGAGTCCTTTTAAAAAGACCTCTCCACATATATTTAAAGAAGAACATTAATTTTAAAGAAGAAAACAGGTTAAAAGTTGTTCCATGTTGATTCACTGCAGACTGTTTCGCCCGAAGGATCCTCAGGTGATTTGGCGTCGATTCACCCCTAATTGAATATGGCGTCTTATCATTTAGTAGACATGAATGGTGAATGCTGATTGGTTATTGTCCCAATTAATATTTTCCCGTATTACCAGAGTAATTTTTCATGACTCACTGGATATGAGCCCGTTTTACGTAATGCTTACACCAAATATCAAGTCCCCCTACTTTACATGCATTCAAATCTATAGATTATGATCTTGTGCATATGTGGAGAGACTGTTCCAGCACCCTCTGAAGTGCACCAATCCAAATGGCCTTTTTTGGTTTCAACACAATGGTAATGATGCTGGCCCCTCCCAACAATCAAATATTTCTACTGGATTCATTGTCCCTACATTCTTTATGTACAAGAACATTTGAAAGTTCCCCTGTGTGTGTGGGAGGACTTGTGACCTTGTGAGGTCTTTCAAAGAGGTAAGTATGTGTGGTTTTCCTTAGCTACAGTGGCCAATGCTACCCTGCAGAATTCAATCGCATGACTATGTGCACTGCATAGGCAAGACTTACTACTGAATCACTGTGGACATGACATCTTGGTCTAGGACTGTCTTGTTGGGAATGGGGGGAAAAATGTAGTATCAGGACAATGAGGACTGAGGTTTGTGTACTGTGCAGTTAGTCCAACTTGTGATTGTACATTGTAGGCTCAATAGAACAGCCTAGTCTAGACTAGGGTGGCCGTACCACAGTTGGAGGCTGAGCTTTATGGATTTGTACTTAGATGTAGTTGTAGCTGTGCTAATCCAGATTTAAATAAAATTTAATCAAATTTATAGGACTACCATAAAATGTATAATAAATGATAAAATTCGTTACCCCCTGTTGTTCTCACGCAATACGGAAAAATATATGGTTTGTTCCAAAATCACATTCGGCTATCGCCTAATAGTGATCTTGGAAAACAACCATAGAATTTTTCCGTATTGCGTGAACAAACAGGGGATAAATATAATATTGGGCATTTACTCATTTTGGTATTGAAAAAGAAGGAGGAAGACCATCGATCTGTACCTTACCTAACCCCGGGTAGATGCTTTGTTTTTGCATGAAAGGCGTGCAAGATAATCAAATGGAAATTACAATATATTCTGTTTGTACCTCACCCGAAGATGGTTTGGTGCAAAGAATGGAAGACGATGTTAACCATCTACCGCACACCCCCCCCAGATGACGGTTAAATCCGGTAAACTGGTTTGCTTCTATTTGCATACCAAAAAGGTTTGTCATGATTTGAAAATGTTACTAATAATAAATAAGTAATTTCATTCGTTTACGGAATTAGGTGCTGTCGGAACAAATCAGCGCTTCCGTGTTTCCTATATCATTCACATTTAACACACACGTTTCAATCGTTTTTGCACGCATGTATTAAAGCGGGCAGTGGCACATTTTCACAAAATATGAAATTTCTTCATTTTGCTCTCAATGATAGTCTAGGCCATTGAAGACTAGAAAATATTCTCTACACATAAAAATAACATACCCCAAAAACATATAGGGACCTTGATATAGGATAATTGTAAGGCCAACGGTGAAGCAATATTAAGCACATTTTTTTGAAGCGGCGCCCCACTTTTTCAAAAATTTTGAGATTTTACACGGTTGCATTTGGTAACTGCTAGTAAACTATAGCCTGTGAATGTTAACACTTAAGTGCCCAAGCTAAAAAAACTTCCGTTAGTGCCCATAGGGGGGGGGGGTTCCAAGGGACCCAACCCAGATAACCACTTCCAGGAGTTTGATCATGAACACGAACAACAAGTAAATGGGGTCACATAAGAACCACATACCACAAAAAAATTGAATCCGACTTTGACCTATTGACCTATGGCCAATTGAAATTTGTCCACTCTCCGCAAAGGAGTGGTTCGCACTTTCCATCCTCAGCAACTCCAATCTAGCGGTTGAACCAAAATAATTCAATTACATCTACTCTAGAAATAACAATTAAAATATCCTTGCAATATAGCCAATTTATACCATCTGTATTTTTCTTCATAAACTTAAAAATCACCTTATTTTTCCCATAGACTTACACTGTTAAGAGCACGTCATGACAAAATTAAAATTGATGCTATCAGCATATAAAAGGTTATTTGATTTTAAGTATTATTAATTTTATTAATTGCCTCCTAAGTATTATCTAAGCAAATAAATCCAAGATTTAACTTACTTTAATTTTTTAATTAGTAAAATCTCTTGATTTTTCACTTCCGTTTAGTGCCCAAGGGGGGGGGGGTTCCTAAGGACCCAACCTAATTTATTTTAATGAAGCCGTGGCCGGATTGAATTTTTTTTAGTATCAGATGAAGCCTATTCATACATCAACAATTAGCAAAAATCCTTGAAAAATTGATTGCGTACCGAGAAATCGCAAAAAATCAATTTTGGTACTATGGAACCCCCCCCCCTTGGACTTAAGTGTTAACTCGAAAATGTCTATGTGTCACAAACGAAATTTTGTACTAGAATAAAGGAAGGAGAACGTGGAGGAGGAAAGGTGAACAAATTTATTAATCGGGGATCCCCTAATAATCACGGCTGCTGGAAACGAGCTTCCAATGTGAAATAGCCGGGAAATAGCGCCATGTACGTGTCTACGCTCATCCATTAGTTGTTTTAATAGTTTGAACGTCAAGTTAGAGGTTACTTTTCTCGAGGTGCACTATTCATCATGGACGACATAAACTTAGCATTTCCAGATCTGCGGTTAAGTCCAATCTGGGATCCGAATTCTAATTACAAAATCGCTTATTTTGTGATAAATACGCATTTTTTAGCATTCTCGTTGCAGGTATAGTTTCCTAGACAATTACCAGTGTAACTGTGCAAAAATACAAATTTTTGAAAATTGGGGGGCGCTCTTCAAAAATGTGCCAATATTGGCGTTAAGTTTTGCCAGAACTTTGTAATCAATCAAATGTGTATATTACAGAAATTTTTTTTGACTCCGACTCACTTGATATTACAACCACACAGGTTATAGACGATCAAACAGTGTGCATATCGTGGAAACATGATACGGCGTGCGTTGTCTTGTGTAACGCATTTTCGTCGTCTGTTGAATTTAACGTCGCCGCGACGTTAAATTATAAAATCGGTCTGTTTACCCAAAGGAGCTGATTTGGTCTTAATCATTTCGGGTGAGCGCTTTTGTATATCAAAGCCTTATATCCATGCAAAAATATCGATTTGAAAATCTTGAGGGCGCACGATTTTTCAATGTGCCATTGTCTCTTTACACTCACCCGAAATGCCCATGAGATTCGTTAAAGAAAGAATGGAGAACTTGAGTTAGCCCCACTTAAAACATTCAGTATAGTTTATTGAAATGACTTGTGAATTTTCCCCCCCCCTCAGGTTATGGTGACAGTACAAGATAAAGGTCACATAGAATGTTCATCTACCAGGTGCTGCGGCCATCACTTATCTTATATCATGTCAATATCGAAGCGACTATATGCAAGATAGGTCATTTCCTTGCCAAAGTGATTATATTGTTTTATGCGTGAAGAAAACGCTTATAACCTCATTAAACAATACACCCACTGTGTTTAAAGTACAAATAGATTCGCTGTCTGTCATCAGTCAGATTGTTAGCTTTGCATACGTATTGTCAATATGTAATTGTGTAATCTTTGTTTAGAACCGGGGGCTCGACATGTTCGTCCTTAGTGGCCTTTACTACCTCCCCATTTCACATTCTCGTTTGTTTGTTTATTTTTGTATGTGGAGGAAAGAAATTGATTGATTGATTGATTGATCATTGTTTAACGTCAGAAGAATTAAATTGTGAATTTCGTATATCCACTTCGCTTTGATGGAATCGAATCTGCAATGCCGAATATACGCAAATACATAAAGTTAAACCTTTTATATGTAAGGTAGGGCAATGAGGGCAGTGGATCGAGAACTGTTCCTTTAATAAGGGCGTAGGTATTTTTGTTTCATTGTTTTCTCAAACCTACAAAGTTTCATATGTGACGTCCTTGATTAATGATTTTATAATTATGAGTACTGTCTTTTTCTCAAAATCGCCATCATTTACATTAACTTTAATTTGCGTTTTTCTTCGCATAGGCATTATTTTCGTTCTTTACTACATACATAACTTTTGTAGCTTTATTAAAAGACAACTTGCAGCTTTATAGTTTCAGTTATTCTAAATAATAAACTTTCGTACTGTTTTCTTCAAAATAGTGAAGTCAAACTGCTTCTTTTATGTAATTCAGAGATAAAAATGTCTCGTAGATTCCCATCACTTTTTTCCTAAGCAAACAGTTTGTAAAATCGACAGTGTGTGATGTTGGTACGACGAAGTGGTAGGTTTTTATAGAAATACACTCAATAATATATCGACCAAACACTTAATAAAACTACATCATTTGATTCAATTTGAACACTTACGCACCCCGTTTTTACTGTAGATTTCATATTTTGTCAACCCTGCTTGCTTTCTTGTTTGCTTGTGTTTGTGATATTCCCCCCCTTTCTCCCTCCCCTCCTCCGTCTCCCTTCTTTTCCTCCCTTCTAGATCCTTCTTTTGTCTTCCCCTAGCTCATTCTGCTTTGTCCGACTTCGCACATCCTCCTTCACTCCTCCTCCTCCTTCTCCTTCTTCATTTCTGCTATTCTTCTTTGAGAGAGAAATTTCCACTCGTTTACATAGAGAGAGTATTTCTTCTTCTTCTTTTTTTCCTTTCCTCTCCTTCTTCTAAATCCGTCTTTTCTGTCTCTCATCCCTTTCCCGTCTTCTTCTTTACATCCTTCTCCATCTCCTCCCTCATCCTCTTCTTCATTTCTTCTATAGACCGATCAAACAGTGTGCATATCGTGGGAAACATGCATACGGC
This sequence comes from Ophioderma brevispina, assembly GCA_023653785.1. NCBI lineage: Eukaryota > Metazoa > Echinodermata > Ophiuroidea > Amphilepidida > Ophiodermatidae > Ophioderma > Ophioderma brevispina. The sequence goes on along the minus strand of JAMKCH010073285.1, from coordinate 5,363 downwards.
GTGCGTGTTCTTGTGTTAAACGCCACTTTCGTCGTCTGTTGAATTTAACGTCGCCGGCGACGTTAAATTATAAAATCGTTCTGTTTACCCATAAGGAAGCTGATTTGGTCTTAATCATTTCGGGTGAGGGCTTTTGTATATAAAAGCCTTGTAGTCATGCAAAAATATCGATTTTGAAAAATCTTGAGGGCGCACTATTTTTCAAATGTGCCATTGTCTCTTTAAACTCACCCGAAATGCCCAATGGAGATTCGTGAAAGAAAGAATGTAGAACTTGAGTTAGCCCACTTAAAACATTCAGTATAGTTATTGAATGTCTTTGAATTCTAAGGTATGTGAAAGTACAAGATAAAGGTCACATAGAATGTTCATCTACCAGGTGCGTGCGGCCATAACTTGATGCGTTATATCATGTATATACTAAACGACTATATGCAAGATAGGTCATTTCCTTGGCCAAAGTGATTAGATTGTTTTATGCGTGAAGAAAACGCTTATAACCTCATTGAACAATACAACCCACGTGTTTAAAGTAGCAAATAGATTCTCTGTCTGTCATCAGTCAGATTGTTAGCTTTGCATAATGTATTTCAATATGTAATTGTGTAACTTTGTTAGACAGGGGGCTAGACATGTTCGGGCCTTATTGGCCTTTACTAGCCTCCCCCATTTCACATGTCTCGTTTGTTTGTTTATTTTTGTAATGTGGATGGAAATAAATTTGATTGATTGATTGATTGATCATTGTTTAACGCAGAAGAATTAATTGTGAATTTCGTGATCCACTTCGCTTTGATGGAATCGAATCTGCAAATCCGAATAGGCGCAAATACATAAATTTAAACCTTTTATATGTAGGTAGGGCAATGAGGCAGTGGATCGAGAACTGTTCCTTTAATAAGGGCGTAGGTATTTTTGTTCATCGTTTTCTACAAACCTACAAAGTTTCATAATGTGACGTCATTTGATTAATGAGTTTATAATTATGAGTTACTGTCTTTTTCTCAAAAATCGCCATTCATTTACATTAAACGTTTAATTTGCGTTTTACTTCAGTCGCAATAGGCATTATTTTCGTTCTTTACATACAGACATAACTTTGTAGCTTTATTAAAAGAACAAACTTGCAGTTTTATATTTCAGTTATGCTAAATAATAAACTTCGTAATGTTTTCTTCAAAATAGTGAAGTCAAACTGCTTCTTTTATGCTTAATTCAGAGATAAAATGTCTCGGTAGATTTCCAATCACTTTTTTCTCAGAAAACATGTTTTGTAAAATACGACAGTGTGTGATGTGGACGACGAAGTGTAGGTTTTTATAAAATACACTGCAAGTAATATATACGACCAAAACAACTTAATAAAACTCATCATTTGATTCAAATTTGAACACTTACGGCAACCCGCGGTTTACTGTAGATTTCATATTTTTTCAACCCTGCTGCTTTCTTTGTTTGCTTGTTGTTTGATATTCTCCTCCTTCTCCTTCTTTTCCTCCTCCTTCTAATCCTTATTTTGTCTTCTAGCTCATTCTGCTTTTCCGTCTTCTTCACATCCTACTTCATCTCCTCCTCCTCCTTCTCCTTCTTCATTTCTTCTTAATTAACCAACAAATTTATGTGTGATATTTACGTTATTGACACTCCTAGAATAGTTCACCTTCCCCGTGGGAAATCAGGGCGATGAGACACAAATATCTAATGACCACTCGCGTGCGCGTGACCTGCATTGATTGCGAGAAGGGGTACGACTTTGATTTTATCAGAATGGAATGCAATTCGTACGCCTTACCGATATCGATCGATCAAGCATCAATCTTCTGTAAAATGTATTAAACAGAAACTGCAGCAGCATAATGAGGATATTCCATAGAAAGTGGAAAAATACGAAATGACCTAGAAAAGGTTGAAGATCTATTAGCCGGCAGATCAACCACGTTATTGCCTTAACCACGGCGGCCTCAGAAGACCTTCCCAAGACCTTTTCACCTACAAATTCGTTTTTTGCCGTGCCACCGGAACCTCTCATAGCAATAATACGTAATCATAGTTCCGCACAACAAACGCCCCTTGTACATTATCGAGAGCCTCGCTTAATCTAGCGGGTTCAATTTACGTATAGTATGTGAACGATCAAGAAATTATTCTCAAAGTTGCTATGCGCTTCTTTGTGTAAACAGTATCTTCATATATTTCTTCATATCTTCAGAATTATCTTGAAACCACCAGAAAGCTAGTATCAAACTGTAGGGCATTTAGAGCGTACGATTGAGCGAGCAGGAATTGAGTGGAGGCCCCCTAACGCCCCGCGCATGCTTAAAACATCGACGCGTAATATGAGACTATTTAAATCAATTACATGATTTACGTCACAACCCGGTATCAGCTCTGTGTTTTCAAATTCCACTCGTACTTCGTAATACTTTCGGCACATGATTCCATACTTAAAGATAAATTTCGTAATTACAATTTCAGTGAATATATCCAGCATTTTTACTTTTTGTATAGCTTTTGTTGGGTTTAGTTGGTAAGATTTACCAGAATAAGGGCGGGTAACTTGGGCAGGTAACCGGGGACGGTAACTCTGAGTCTAGGATTTGAAGTTGAGAACTGAGTCTAGGACGGATGTATGATTGGTTCGGGCTAGGAAACGGGGCTAGGAATATCGACTTGCATCATTGCATGTTTATTTCTTTTGGACTTGGCCAATTTCAAATTCATGTGCTGTGTTAACATTGAGTTTGTGTACGTTTCGTGACGTTTATACTCTAGCGTATAGCTGTCATGGCTGTGTTGATACACTTGACCGATGTTTACTTCACCGCGCGACAAAGAAAAGAAGCAAAGGAGTCAAACCGCCATCATACCGTCGATAATATGGTTCGAGCGCAAAGGATTATGGGGGGCTGGCTTCTGAGATGCTGTTGCTTAACAAACCTTATCAAAAAAACGGGAGTACATATCTAAGCGATTGCAAAGTCGCCTAAACCTTCCTGCAGGCATTTCCACCCTAAAGGTGTATTTCGCAGGGGGGGAAAAAGGGAAATTGAAAGAGCGACATGGGTGTATATCTCGAGGAAATAAAGGCGGAGAAAAGGAAACTATTTGCACATGATATTGTTTATGTCAAAATTGCAAATGAATCAAGGAAATGACAGATAAGTAGTGAACAATGGGAATGAATATGAAATATGTGAAACGGATATTAGAAAGCAGGCGCCATTGTCAAATCTAAACGGCATCAAGGCCCATTTTTTTTTCAAAGTTAAGCTCTTGCGGAAATCTTTGAATTGGCTTTAAGTGATTTCATGCTTCAGGACCTTTATTTGTTTAATGGTTTCTAGATATAATTTACTTCCCCCAGAGTACCTACCTACCTTAGATCAATATCAAAGCACTCTTTTGATTGGTTACTTTGAATATAAGCGAATTCAAGCCCACTGTTAAGATTTTGGTGGTATAGTTCATTACTTACGCAGAGGTTAGAAGCATTATTTGATTGGTTGTCATGTTGTGACCTTTAATGAGCCATAATACAGTTGTATTTAGGCGCAGTGCCCGGGGGAGGAAAAAAAAACGCCTTTCTTTATTTACTGTCAGACACTATTTTAGTTGAACCATGGAAGAGAAAGAGATAAGAAGCAAGCACTTGACTTCCACCATCCGATTTAATCTGTTTAGCCATTCACCCGCAACAAAAGGATTCCACAGCGACCCTTTGATCCTTAATCCTTTGCCGTAATCGATGCTCGGCGAGCAATCATTATGTAGAATCATTCTTGGAAAATCTATATACGAACACGTAAAAGTGTAAAAAGTATATTGCATATTACACCATGTTAGGCTGTCTTCGGTGTGTATTTGTGGCTGTTTTCGTTAAATCCGAAGTGTTTGTACATCGTTATGCTTTCGTGTGAGACATAAAGCGATGAAGTTTGCTAAATTTGAAGGGTTGGACCGGGGAGGAGCCGTCTTGGATTTTCGTTGGGCACCCAGTTAGTTCAGAGGTTTCTGAAAGTGAAAGTGACCCCTTAACGGTACCCCTAATGGGACCAGTTTGGGAAATTATTAATAGTTTTCAGTGAAAAATATACACTAACGGTACAGCAGTAATATGGACAACCTTAATGTGCGATTTTAAATATATGTTTCCACTAGTATTATCCCAGTTATTACATATACTATCTTTTTGAATTCCACTTTATGTATTATAACATCTTTATTTGTATGCAAACTGTTTTTGATTAAATATTGTAACAATACTGTACTGCATTATGAACATAATGTTTATCATATTGTTGGTGCTATGATAAACAAGAAGATTGAAGATTGAAGATAATTTGCAGTGAGATTATACCCATTGCGGGACTGTTCTCAATACATGCAAAAAAGATACACATTTAAATAGGCCAATATACAAGAAAAAATGACACTTGTGCTAACTGCAAGAAAAAATACACATTTAGGGTTATTCTGCTGATGTTTAGGTTAAATTTTTCCTTTGTATCATGAACCAGACATTCATAAATGAATTTGTACCCTAGCGGGACTAGACTTGATGATGGTGAATTTGATACCCCTATATCGGTAGTCACGCATTTGCAGCTAGTCCTATTTTTTTTTTTTTTGGAGCGCGAGCATTGGGTTCCCGACCAAAATCCAAGAAAACCCCCGGGCGTGTTGACCGGTTTACATGTTAGCCGCCATTATGTTTGAGTTATTTTCTTCGCAGCATTCATCGCGTGCTGATTCGCTGATCTCCCGATGACCCGGGAATCTTTACGCAATGAAGAGAGAAGAAACACAACACGAATTCGGAATTTTCTCGAGCGAGAACAATAGGATTATCATCGGAAGGGCCACTGTGAGGATATAACAATTGCGATTATGGGTCGGCAGAAAGATCGTTCAAAAGCCAAGTAGGTCGATGTCCTTCATTCTTATCTCTTCTACCATGGGTGGGTATACAAACCAGGTTACACAACACTTTGTTGTGATCATACTTAAAAAAGCCAATTTACCTCTATTTAAGCAGGGGTTAAGAGATGATACCCTTGGTTGAATTCCTATTTCTTTTGCCCTCGGTAGGACCCGCTAAGCGTTCAAGATAACACAGGACTTCATGCACAGCTGCTACTGACAGGTGGTAACTCGTCACTTACGCTCAACCTACATGCCTCAAGTATGTTATTATCAATTATTTGACTAAGTAACTGTTTGTATTTTAACTCTTTGCACGCTGGGCCCAATTTCTTGTATAAGTTATAATGCATAAGTCAGTAGTGGCATTTCAGATAGGCTATGGGCCATGCCCTTCTGCGCGGTCGATTCGTAATCCCTATTACGGGAGGAGAGAAAAACCA
>JAMKCH010073281.1:0-47886 GCA_023653785.1 Ophioderma brevispina | reverse complement strand
CAAAGCCAAGATAATAAAGGAAATATTTACGATTCAATGCATGCTACTTGTTGAGGGTATTCTTAACAGATAAAAATACCTGGGGGTATGTTTAGCTTGTTGTTAGTCGGTGATGGAAAAATAGTGTTTAGGGTGCATTTTGAAAGTCAATTTAGGCATCCTATCCACCTTTGCTTACAAGTGCCCCCCCCCCCGCAGGATCCAAAGCCAAACAAAAAGTGTTTAAAAAAAAATGGCACTATATTTGTGCATTACTAATTGTTGAAGCAATAAAAAAATTTGATTTGGAAGCAAGTGTCAAAGTGGTGGTAGAAATTTGCGTTTCATGATACTTCAAGACCATAAAAACTCTCTCCCCAGGTTGATGTACGCCGGCTGTAAGCTCATGGTTCTATAATAACCAAAACCAAGAGGTAAAAAAAATCCTAATGCAACAAAGCACAATTATGAAAAAAGGAATAGGTAATAATGACCAAGTAGACCAATTTTTTTAACGGTTTGGTGGTTTAAACCATGTCTACATTGCTAAAAAACTCAGAACTTTTGATAATAGCGTCTTGAGCTTCAGTATTTCTAGTTCTAGTCTTCAAACATAAGTTAAAGTGCCCCGATAGTCTCATTACAGTATTTGACTCCCTTACGATTCCATTTTGATTGCGTATTCTTACGAGATGAGTATACCTAACAGGTGTTAGGTATAATCATCTCAGATTCCTTACTATTTCTTTTTTTCATTCCCAGAAATTGTAGTGGTTGAGCACTTTCGACTATTTGCGGTCCAGTCCAAGTACATTTACCGTGCTTGAGGACACATCTGGTACAGTGGATCAGCGCTCGGCTCATAAGCAATAAGGTTGTGGGTTCGAGCTCCGCTGTCGCCAATGTGTTGTGCACGTGGGCAAGAACTTTACCTCTCTCCACCAATGAGTATAAATGGGGTGGTAACGGTTGTTTGTAAAGAAAATGAGTGTCCCCCATGAGAAGAGTGTCCTAGATACCATAGCAAACATGTACGGAATAAACCGTGACCTTGTGACGAGGCCATTGGGTACAGTGCTGCAACAAAAGATGCATTACAGAACTCAAGGAGAAACACAATAGAAAATGGGTGGTTAGGACACTCGGTCACACGGAAAATGTTAATATTGACACCGGCATATATCGTGAAGAGAAAGTCCTAAATTTTCACCAAGATCGTGCACTTCTGGAACCCAAAGCAGGAAACTGGCACAAACCTTCTTGGGAGTAGTAAAGCAATTTCAGAAGGGGTGCCCAAATATTCGACCACCAATAAATGATGCATAGGCCCACGCCCCTTTTTTATACCTATTTCGTAGTAATGTTAAAATCTTACTTTCAATAATCATATCAAGCTTTGGTGTCAAATTAAAGCTTGAGACATGTAGAGTGCTAAAATGTCTAAATATTTGAATATTGGTAAGCAGGGTCAGTTGGGGGTATTAAAGTCATACGATCCATTGCAGTATTGTTGGCGGATAACAGGAGTTACGGGCTGGGTGTTTCAAAGTGTAAAAATCAAAATGTTTGTATATCCCATGGCACTCTAGGGTTATGTTGAGAAAATTGCAGGTGAGAAGCACCACAACTAACTTTACGCAATAATATGTCCCATAAACCACGCCCCTTGTTATTAGTATGGCACACAGTAATCGTAATTTGAGGTTTCATGTATAAATTGCCTTTTAAATTATACATGAAATATTCACTTGCCATTATTTTCAGGTTATTGAAGGCCGTCAAATAAGAAAAACATAATGACTAATAAACTAATTGCACATATCTATTATCCAGAATTGTATTAGGAAAACCTTAGAACACGTATCAAAAGGTTACCAAAATCAAAGTAGTAGAATATGTATGGGGGGCAAGGTTATACACAGTCAAAATATTGAAAGGGAAATGGTCGAAAGAGCCGAAAAGTATGGTCATCGCCTTTCAAGGATTACGGTCACAATGGGGTGAAAAATTTTATAGATTTACCCGTTGTTATAAATATTTAGTGGTCTATTGGTATATGAGCCCAAAATATACTGGTGCAACATATATGAGATTTTGTTGCATTAATTAGAATGCTAAATGTGACTGGGGCTATGTGAAGTCACTAACTATAACTCTAATTCTATATTGAACGGTCAAACTAAGAATCTATATACAATTATTACCTAGTGTTGTGACCAAATGAACACATTTTAAAAACCAGTTTGGAGCAAATTGGCCAAACATATGCTTACAAGGAATGCCCTTGAACTGTTATGTGCATATGGTAAGAAAACTATAGATTCACAGATACTGTCGAACTATTACCTTCTATTCGAACAATTACAATTACCCCTGTACAAACTTGACCCCTATCCTACATATTCCACAGAGTCACTTTTGGTTCAGTTTAGTATTATGTAGTCAATTTTGCAGTATATTAACACTAAAAAAAACTATAAATCCCGAAGTTATATATTGCCGTTTGTCGGTAATCTTTTGCAAAAAGCGTTGTTTTAAGTGGAAGTTTACACTACGTATTAACGATGAAGTATGCTGCAAGACGTCATAACAATAGGTCAATACAGGGTTAATGTTTGTACCAGGACGCAGGTTGATGGTTGCCGATTTTTAGCAAGTCGGTCAGGGGGGACAAGGAGCTTGGGAAATAGATAAAAATGTACTTCAAAATCAGGTGGGAATGGCGCATGGATTCCATACTTCTTAAATTTGTTCCTTCCAAACCATCAAACAACAAATAATGAAATAAGATTAAAAACATAAAATTACGGAATAAATAAATATTTAACATAAATATTTTAAAAAAAATTAATAACTTTAAAAGTTCAAGTACTTGAGGTTCCAAGATCAAAACGTGTGATACCGATGGAGTTTTAGGGTAAAGGTAATTCAATCAAAATAGAAAAGGTATATAATTATTTTCAAGTAAAAAATAAATAGTAATAATACAAAAAAGACTTACACAAAATGATGGTCAAACAGAAAGAAAAAGTCAATCCACTGGACGTTCCTGTCCAAAAAAGGCTTGTATTATTGTTCAAATTATCTAAAATTTGCATTAATGAACACAATAATTGGATTAAACAATGAGGATGGTGTCAGGCTGGAGTTCTTCAAGATACCCAGATATTGGGTAGGATTTCTGGAAGGGATCGTGTAACAATTGAGCCCAATACCATTTGGCCCCCCTGACACTTATCGAAATGCTACCCGTGGTACCAACCAACCACACAGTTCACCAGAATACAGCCATAAAACCGGATAATATCTGGAAGCACGGGCATTTCTTTGCTATGTTCGAAACTGTAGAAAATCACGTCTAGGAACTCTGCACATAATAATGAAATCTCTAAAGAAAAAGACAAACGAACAAAATACAAACCAATGAAAGATAGATTTTGAGAGTTCCTTGGTGACCGGCAAACAGCGCACACGAACACACTGCTTGGCCTCCAATAGAATGGCTCTGTGCTGTGGACATGATTGGCAAAATTCTTGGTGGATCTGTTGGACAACAGGTCTTGTAAGAAGCGGTGCTCCCGCATGACCATCAAAAAACTCCCGCTCTTAGAGGCTCTGGTTGCGACTGCCTAGCTACTACTCAGGATGTTCACAAACTACTGAAAAGCTATGTAGACCTTGCCACCTGAAATTTCCAAGGTAAGTAGAGAACTGCTGAAGTATGCTGCAGGAAATTACCTTATTGCTTAGTGGAACTGCAGTGGCTCGCCACTCGCCACAGGATTGTTTTGCCTCTGGCCTTTGTGTGGCCTTGTCATGGAAAAGGTATCCAGTGACGTCAGACCAGAACTTAAAATTCAGTTTTTGAATTTTGGGGCAATGTATTTGAAGTAGACTCTGAAAGTAGAATTAGACCGGAAAATTTAAATTCCAAATCACATTATTTGGTTTGCATGACAGTCATAAAAACACCCCCCCCTTGTGGAGTACACACAAAAGTGTACTTTTTGAGGTTACTCATTGTTTTGTAAAACAGCCCCCTTTTGCAAAACTTTTTTAATCGTTCATCTGATAAGTGACCCCGTACCATTCTTGCAGAGGTGAAAAATTCAATGAGGCGCCGGGACTTCTTGTTAATCGTGTTATTGTGAGCAATGTGAAGACCTGAAAACACTAAGTGCGTTTTCCATAATGAATGAAAGTGTATGCATGTGGCAGGTGAGTGAGTTATATGACTGTAGTGTTCTACAAGATAATCCGTGTGGCACGTGTGTTGAATTCTTGTCCCGGTAGAAATAGGTGTATCCCTCTCCGGACTTTAATGAAGAGGTCCAAAAAACTCCAGGGGACGGCGAACGGATCAAAACACGAACGACATGTTTTTTTAAAGATGTACACAATAGGGCGATTAAGCTGAAGTAGAAAAAAAAACAAAGATAAAAATCAAAGCTGTCATCTTAGGGTTTTAAATTTCCCAATGATAACCGGTGTGGACGACGTTGCAGAAAAATGTTTCAATATGTACATCCTCAACGACGAATGTCATCATTTCGTAATAAGGATCACAGTTTCTTTAAAAGACAAAATCAAAGGAGTGATTACCAACTTCAAATTTGCAAATCTTGTTTTAAATAACATCAAAAAATAGGAACAAGTGCTTGATAATGCCATTTTGGGAAGGTACGGCAGACAGCAGGTCACTTTTTGTAATATCCAACAAAATCTAATTTGTGAAATTGGAATATGCCTATTGTTCATGAAACTACATAGTATTTACATTGATATGAAACAAAAATCAAGTTATTTGTGATTTTTAGTTTTTTACAAGTCAAAAATTTGTTTGACATAAATACGGAACCGCCCCTTTATTGTATTGCACCGCCATGTGGGGAATTTGATAACAAATTTGGGTAAAATTTAATATCAAATTGACCTCCAATGACTTTACTGACCCTCTAATGACCCCAAATGTTAAGATACCCTACTAAAAGTATCTTAAGACAATCTTTATGTGCCAGGCTTAATTGATACCACACATGATAGGTTCTGAGTAATTTCCATTTACATAATTAAGCAATATGCAAAAAAAGGGGGAGGGGGCATATCACGTCATTCATGAGGTCGATTTTTGGGCACCCCTCCTAAGTTTGCTTTGTGCACCCAAGGAATGTCTGTGCCAGTTTCATGCTTTGTCCAGGAGTGCACGATGCTTATGGTTATCTACTACACTATTAAAAGCCCTATGGATATAGCCTATGGTTCTTCTGGCTTTCTTGCAGATTAAGTCCACGTGACATTCCAGGTAAATATTTTCAGAGAGGTTGAATACCAATGAATGTGACAGAGGGAAACTCTTTCAATGACTTGGTGATTCATGCTGAGACAGACGTTGGAAAAAGGGTTTTCTGGTGGAAATGACCTGACTTTAGTCTTGCTGGCATTGACAGTGAGATTGTTGTTGGTGTAAACCATTATGAATAGTATCAATGTCTGCATGAAAGCTGGTGATATCCACTGTCTGGCTGATGGGTTTGTATAGGTTGGTGTCATCAGCATAAAGAACCAAGGAACTGTTGAGAGAAATGAAAGAGAATTAGAAAGATCATTGATATAGATAAGAAAGGAGTAGTGGCCCAGACAGGCCCTGGGGAACACCAGACAGAACAAGGACAGGACAGAAAGAAATGCATGAACAGAAACAGGACTGAGTACGGCCGGAAAGGTAGACCTTAGCCAGAAAAGAAGGGGACCAGTTGATCCCAGCAGAACTGGGGAGTTTACGCAAAAAAAAGAGGGGCCATGGGGGGACTTTGTCAAAGGCCTTACTTAGGTCGAATAAGGCTACAGCCACACTTTTCCGACTTTCAAGATGCTCGTACCAATCATTAAGGGCCGAGAGGAGGCATCGGCAGTGGACAACTTCGGAAGAAAGCCAAAAATTGATGTTTGTTTAGAACTTTGTTGCGATTAAGATGAGAAAGGATTGTGCTTGTGGATAAACCTTTCCAAAATCTTGCAGACAATTGGATGTAATGATATGGGACGGTAGGTGGAAACAGAGTGACAATCCCCAGACTTGAAGATCGGACTGAACCTAGAAAGCTTTCCATGCACTGGGTTGTAACACATGGAGATGGAAAGATTAAAGATCTTACACAGAATGGAGAACAGTTAACAGCAAAATTATTAAGATCGTAAGTTTTGCCATCCACACCTGCAGCTGGAGTTGTATTTAGCTTGCGATAAGCTTCAGATCTCTCCGGAAAACTACATCTGAATGAGAAAGAGTAGAGGTAATGTTATAGTGTGGAGCAGAAAAAGTTGGGGGCAGCATCAACGGTTGAAACACTCAGAGAAAAAAAATGACGGAATGAACTTGGCGATCTTTCAAGAGGTGAAGAGCACATTTTCCTTGTAATTGATGTTATCAGGAATGGAGGATTGGCCGGACAGCGACTTGACATAGCCCCAGAAGGGATTTGGTGGGAGAATCATATTTCAAAGGCTTGGCAAAAAAGGTTTGCTGGCAAATTTCAAATGGGTTGAGAGAGCATTCCTGGTTAGCTTTATATTTGAGATAAAAGCAGATTTCAGAGTTTTTTTCCATTTTAGAACAAGTGGCATGTTTTCTTAATTTCATACCTGAGCTCAGAGTTGAGCCATGGTGGGTCGTTTGTCTTGCAAAAACGGACAGGAATTTTGGGGAATACACTCAGACATGGTTTCCTTGAAAAAACTGTAAGAAGTTATCCCAAGCGTGTCGGGGACATTAAACACGTCATCAACAACTATACCTGGGAAACCTGTTGTTGGCCGCATTCCACCAGTCAGCTTTGTTGTTAAACCCACTGGGTCTACCAACATCAGGTGGAGGATCAGGTAGGGTGAGTTGAGATTACACGAAATGCCACTTATGGTGACTGGCACCAAGGGGGGAAAGGTGGTGACACGTAATGAAAGTAATATCATTGAGTATATGTGATCAATAAGGAGGTGACCTGTTGGTAAAGAATGTGGGCTGAGAATTGTGCTGAGGACAACCCATGACTGCATTTAAGATCCAGTAATCATTGAAACAGGGTAATGGGATTGGTCTAACAAATTGACATTGAAGTCACCCATGACATATAGTTCTCTTGGTATTGATGGGACATGCAGCTGTGACCTGGGCCAATACTGGAACTCAGATGAGGGAGGCTATTAATGGAGCAGCGGTTTAAGGAGGGCGGTAAGTAATAGGCATAATCTCAAGATCACATTTCAACTTGCATTCAACCCATAATATTTCACAGTTGATTGTTTATGTTAGGACATAAACAGGGGTTTCAAAGAGTGATGAATTAGTAAACATACACCCCCACCGCGTGATGGCCGATCGTTTCTAAACACAAGGTAACGTTATTGAAGGAAAGTTCACCATCTGATAAGTTAGAGTTTAGCCACGGACTTGTAATGGCATTTATTACAGGTTACGTCCAGAGGAATTAAGCAGTACAAAAAAGTCATCACTTTTGTTAGAAAGGCTTCCTGCTTTAGGAAGGTAGCATAGATGGATCACTCTGAATATGCTGAAATGAACTTTTACTATCATTAATTAGATGACTACAGTCAGAGTCAGAATTAAATGATGTAGAAGGACTTGGAGAGGCATGAAGCATTCAACGTAAGGGTAACTACTGAGCAGCCACAACTGGCACAAGGACACGGGAAACAGGTAGGTAACGACCGCCGGCAGTACGGCTGGAAGTAGTGGCACACTTCAGATGAAGGGGTTTCTGGCAAGAGGAGCAGGAGCTCCTGCGATGGTCACGTCGGAATGCACGTGCACACTTTACAACATGCATCTTTAGATGAAGGTCCAGGATTGAACTAATGTCCCAGGCGAGAATAAGCTGGAAAGTTGATGAGCAGTTATCATAATACCGGATACGAGTTTTTCCACAGGGATGGAGATTAGCAGTATGAGTTCTTTCATGACAGGCATAAATTGATCACAGGTTGATGATACAGGCAACTTGAAACATTAATCAGCTAGTTCATCAGTTGAGATGTAATCAGAAGACTGTGAACAGTTAAGTTACTGATGCTGTCAAGTTGGGGAGGGAGTGAAAAGTAACAATGTTGAGTGTGGTCTTGATGTGGGGAGAACAATCACAAAACAAGCAAAGGTGATGTAAACAGTAACTGATAGGGAAATCCCCGGTTCCCTTACTTATCATGGCGATGGCTCATGATGCACAATCAAGGACAGTCCATTGAGGCACACACAAATAATGGAGGTGTATAGCCCAGTAGTGTAGTGAGGGTGGGAGAATGCATAGTGATACCAAGCACCATATGAAGGTGAACAGAGTTAGAGAAATATTGCAAACTATCACATTTTCAGCAAAGCACAACCAACTAGTGGAGTCAGCACATTAAGTGTGACCTAAATGATGATTTAAATCAGGTTGGAAAGTGAAGCTGGTAGAGCATATTAAGTGAGTTTTCTGAGAGCTGATGTGGAGCTGATCCACACACAGTAGTTTGCTTAGTAAAATTGCACTTTAGGTTGTCTCGGATTTCTCGAATATTTCGAAGACCACTGTCGTCCATTGATTTATCTAGTTTCCGGTCCACACAACCACCATGATTTTCTCCCATAAAAATTTAAGTAAACCCTCATGAACCCGACCAATCCATTAAGTGGCTGTTTGATTTGAAGCCATATCTTTTGTGTCTGTTGTCTGTATTCCTTCTGGAGTGCAATGACAAGTTCTGTTGCTGTTCCTTTGTGACAATCTCAAATCAAACGTTTTTTCACTCTCTTGATTTTGGGAAAAATTCTGTATTAAACACAACTTTGGAATTTAATAACATTGAGTGGGTAAGAATCCATGGTATAATTTACAAATCAATTGGTTGATTATGAATTTCGTTTTCTGAATGTTTGCAATATTTTGGCCGTGCGGTTGTAAAAAATAAAGGTCAGACAGCAAAATTAGAGCAATTTATTCCGCGCTCACCAATTTCACCTCGATTGGTTCACGCGTAAGCCGCAAAGAGTTAAGCTTGCTAATAATTCCGGTATGCGTACCTACCCCAAATTCTCTTATAATGTCTGAGCTGCTAGGTTTGCTGGAAAAATTGTTTGACATTGGGAATGGTCATTTAACATGGTTAACGCTATGAAATGTACTCATCCTGATTCTAGGTATGATCATGGATTTATTGCGTGCCGGTTGAATTCTCAACACTCTTTTTAGTTGAAAATCTTAAATGTTATACTTTTTAAGAAAAGTATCAATCAAAAACCCAACCCGAAACCAGTGACATCGCCACTGAGGATACCGTGCATAGGCAGTAGGCCTATGTTATGTATTTTACGTACGTGATAATGCTGAACATGTGATGCATATGGCAAAGGGTACGTGCCAGGCAAACGGCAAATAGGTGGATTCCTTCTTCCCAAGTCCTTGTCCCGAGTTCTTACCACATTTCACCGCCGTATCGGTACATCATTACACATCAAGGTGGTGGGGACTGTGTGTGCATATAATAAGCCTATAACGATTCGGCGCGGTTTCGACTTTCCATGATCGAGTGACCACAGCTTCGCATGAGGAGGAAGAATAAAAATTATTATAATTCTATATTTTCATTCACAAATGAAATAAATGTGAGTGTATCAGGCACTTTTATTAATGCCTAAATACAAAAAAGTACTCCATAAAGAGTAAATCTCATTAAAAACACAATAGTTTTAGGTAAGGTCATTGGGCTGTATTGCAAGTGCTATAAGTACAGGAAAAGGAATTGGCCCCTGATAATTCTCAATGATATGTACACGTGATGAAAATCATCCAAATGAAGAGATATTTTATTTAAGTGCATGTGGATTTGCCTGACAGTAGGAGAGTAGAGTTGGCCGACTGTTATCATCGTACCTACCCACCCAAATTCTAGCTCAAATTCTGGTAAACTACGGTGGTATCATGTGGTCGAGTTGGCCTTTCTATTTGGGTAGGTACGCATACCCGAATTATTAGCCAGCTTAGACCCCTTACGCACTCGTAAGCCGTGCAGACTACAGGAGCATCTTCGTGACCCGTTAGGGGCATTTCATGTGCTCTTCGTTTAGATTGGTCACTATATGTAGGACAGTTCAGGTGAATGATGAACTTAAGTGTATGAATCCGGGGGTTTAAATATTGTAGTGAAAGAGGGACTCTTCAGCAACTCAGAACTCTTCGAATTTTTGAATCAGACATTCCGTTTTGCCAACTATTCAATTTTTGTTACTGTACATAACAGCATTTGGAGAACAAGAAGTGTCAAAGGTCAGTCTTTATTTTCTTTAATTTTGCCCATGGCAACATGGTAGTGTCCTTTTCAACACAAAAATATGCACAGAATCTAAACGATAAAGGGTTACACTTGATTTTTTAGGTATGTTCTGATATATGGAACCTACAGTAAAACATTACAAGTCAAGTATTTATCTCTACATTATCAACTATAATTTGAATAATTTTTGAGGAAAATGTTTAAATTGTGTGTTTTTGTTGCAAAGAAAAGGAAAATAACCATTTCTTAATATAGATGTACGTTAAGAAAAACCTACACACTATCATTCGCAACTTGCAGGATTGTCTCTTAATACACTCATTATACAGAATTTTGCAGCAACAGAGGTCTATTCGATGCCTTACTTACCCTAATTGAATATTTTGACCAAAAATGAGCAAAATTGCATATTTTTAAAAAAAATCACAATGCAAACAATCTGAAATTTCAGGAATTATTCTATGAGCATAAACAAAATAATTAGAACCAAATGCACGCGAAGCATGCAGAAATTTACAATTTGAAAAAAATAAATAATTATTTTAACCAAAAAATGTGCAAAAATTAAGAGTTTTGTTATTTTCTTGCATTTTGTGAGAAGTGTACAAGCTATCAATCTGAAATTTTTATGGTTTTCCCTTCAAACCTTTAACAACACAAAACGGTGAGGAGAGTGAGTTGTATGAAATGTACATAGGCCTAATTTGCATATTGTTGCAAAAAATGAGCTTATTTGGAGATTATTAAATTTGGCATTTTGTAGGAAGTTTACAAGCTATCAATCTGTAATTTTCATGCGTTCTTCTTTTCCACCTGACAACACAAATTTGTATACAATAATGAGTTGAAAATTTATGTCATGACCTAGTTTTGACTATTTTATTCAAATGCGAAATGTATATGTGGCTGTTTAGACCCCCATTTTCAGAATATTGTCCCCCAGAGATGCAAATTTTAAAAGGTATGCCACTCTCACCCAAAGGCCCTATTTTTTGGAGAATTTGAAAATTGACACAAAATAACCCATACTTTGAAATTTCGACTTTTTTTGATATTTAGCATATGTTTTGTCACTAACACTATTTATGAGCAACTTGGCTGTCTCTCACCTCACCCAACATGCCCAAAGACCTCTATTTTTCATGTACCGGAATGCCTCCTGGGTTGAAATCGCTAGCCTTATAAAACCTATGAAGGTCATTTGGAGTGCCACCCTGTGAAAATTAACTAAGGGCAGGGTCATTATTGCTCCAGGGGGAATGGAGATATAGGGGAATGGAAAGAAGAAATTGTAAGCGACGAGAGGCAACATTGAATTTTTTCATCAAGAAGAGAGGAGGAACAATGAGCTTTCAACTTCATTTTTTTAACGGAAGCGAGGAGGGAGTGCGACCTTTCTCACCAAAAAAAGTTGAAAATCCTCAATTTCTCCTGGTGTAAATAATGATGCCCCGTCCCCTAATGTACTTCAATAAGCATATCCTTCATAAAGAATTGAGAGGACTGCATAAGGGCAGAACAGAAGGTCTAATCAAACAAGTGTAAAATGTCAGCAGATTTATAATGGAAATGCATTTGGTTTCTTACAAATGCTTCATCCCTACATCGAAGCCTATACCTCGCTACAAAAGCGGCCTTCCTCCCCACAATAACGGCACCATCGGATGATTTAATGTAATAATACGCAATTTTTGTGTTATTAATACTCATATTTCACTGAGATACAAACTAAAATTTTGCTATATTTACACCACAAACAGCGCCGCCACTTGAGCGCCAAATGCCGCAATAGTGTTGCCCTTTCAAGCATCAAGTTTGGCACGCAAGCTGGTTCTTGGTGGCACTTTACACATTACTCATATTAGTCTTTTTGGAGAGCTGTAGTGATCAAAATGCTTTGTAAAAATACATAAATTCTTTGATCAATAAGTAATCTAGCATATCTTGTTGATTTTGGAAATATTTTCGTTGTGGAGAAAAAAATCGCGGAAATTTTTCAAAAATCCAATTCAGCAAACCACACATCTGATTCACAATCAACCAAACACCAGCTGTAGCTTGTATCTGAACTTTCCAAAAATTCACAATCTGAGCCTGTAACCAGTCGCAACGCTCGCTTTTTTACACATTTCGTCAGTCATCGTTAGTCAACTTAAATGCTACACTCATCAAAAATGGTGCCAAGCTGCGTGGTCTATGTTTACCAGGCGTTTCCAATGGGGCGTTGGAAGGTGCTCGAAAACTTGCTCATTTTGTGAGATGACTTATATCTAGGTATTCTCACGCGATAGATACCAACCTTTTTAACCCATCTTATTTTTCAATTCCGTTTTTAGAATGTTAGAGGGAAGATATGCTGCAACAACATATTTGAGTGGGAATGACATTGGATTAGCATTATTTTGAATTAAATTGATGATTCTGTTAGAATTGGGTTAGTTCTCTACGCACCACTCACACACACGTTCAGGTGCAGGAGATCGGTTACCGATTACGTAATAGGTATGAACTGCCTACATTATGTTGTTGAACATCTGGCTATTTGTAAAATTCAGCCTGTACTTTGTCGTGATATTAGCTGATATTTTCTATTGCTATGTGAGAATTTTAAATGTGAAATTAAATTAAGCGCAGAAAGTTGCCATTTTTTTCCCAACAGACTATTCGTGTGTAAGTGAGTTATTTTTATGGCACGGTGTTGTTTCTGCCCATTTGTGGAAAAATAAAATAGAAAATACACAGTATTGTTACTGGCTGACCAAATGAACATTTCAAGTCAGATCTCTTATGTCTGTAATCATGTGGTCTACATCATGGGTAGAGACACCATTGCATTTACGCGTATAGCGGTGCTCCTGAATTGAACTGAAACTATCGAATGCATGTCAAATTTTGGTCATATTGTACGTGACGAAATTCCTGAAATCTAGAAGGAGACATCCAATCTTGCATACCTCAATTGTATTTTTCACTAAATTTTTCCACTTGGCATACAGATTGTGTGAATGGTAAACATTTGAGCTGGTGTTGTGAAAATATGTCAAGGAGCCTACTGTATTATAAATCTGCGTGCTTCAAAATATTCAAAATCAGGATGTGTCAGGTGAACTCGCCAATAGTAAGGGTTAATCACACAATGCCTCACAATGCAAATAATTCAAGTCGCAATCGATTTTGTTTTCATGTGAAGGGGTGGTGATATATTTTCATAATCATTTGTATGATCTCACAAATCTAGTCTAAAATTTGGAAGAAAACAATTGCCGAAATCTGGCGCCAACGTATTCGTTTATCAGTACTCAATAAGGCTACAATAACACTCTTCTGATAGTTTAAAGGTGCGTGTTACGATAGTCTTTGGGGAAACCCCCTGTGATTTACCCGGAAGTAGTAGAGTAGTGTTATCGATTTTGCTATCAGATGAAAAAGGGCCATATTTTTCTCATTGTGTCCTGAAATTTGAGCCTCAAATCCATTTCATTCCCAAGATATAAACAAAAAATACGCTGTTTAGTAGTTAACCATCAATATTACACACTATTGAAAAGGGCTTGGCCAACATGCATTATTGCGTCTACCTCAAAACCGCAAGTCTTTTTCCCCACACGGCACTTGATGGGGGCTATGTGCAAGTGCCAGGCTCATATTAAGTAGAGCAGATTGGAAACAATACACATAAATCGGAACAAGCTCCTTTAGGACTTCTGCCTATTATTCTTGGATATTTCCAGCTATTTCCGTTTGACCGTGATAAAAACAATACACCACTTCCGAGGAAAACAATCTTTGTACGCTCAATCCGGTTGGTGTGGTAAACAATGTCGCTTGGTTACACAAAAGCTGGTGCCATTAGTCCAGTCTAGAGAGTTAAGACATGCGGACATCATGTACGTGCAATTTGATTAGATACCAGTGTGAATTTATAGTCCGGCAGGTATCATAGTCCGGCATAGACGACAACGGAATAAAGCGTGAAACTAATGTTGCGTGAAGAGTCAACTGAATCGATTGCCCTATTGTTCACCATTGTTCCCGGACTGTGAGCCCAGAGGACCATATCTCCTGCCACACCGGTATAAATAGAGTACAGCTGCAACAGTGAACCATGTGTAGTTGTGATTATATCATAATTGGTGATTTGATCCTAATTGCAGTAATTTCCACCGTGTGAAAGTTTTTATTGTCACATGACGTGAAAAGAAAACAAGTGATATCACAAATATTGACAGCCTACATTGTATACCCGTGCAATTTTAAAATTATATCATTCGGTCAAATATCGACTGTTCCATTTCACTCGGCTTTGCCTCGTGGAATGGAAAAGTAAAAACATATGACCTCATGATATATATTTTACTCATGATCGCACTCTCAGGCATTCAATATTTGTAATCTATCAAATGGCATGAAAGAAAGCAGATGATATCCATGATACAAATCAAATACCGATTGCCTATATTCTTGCATATTCATATTCAGTGAAAATACAGGGTGTATAAAAATGTGCATGGAATGCTGCTGATCTTGACCTCAGTATATTCATTCTACCGTAACTTAGTCTGACTCAATCGTAATACTCATTCTTCACACTACAAATTGTGAAAAAAAATCGCTTGAAAATTATATGAAAAGCTTTTACTATTTTTCTCCCATTCCAATCGAGTTTTACGTAGTGGAGAACACTTTGTGTAAATGAATAGATACTTCACTCACATTGGTCAATGATATTCTTCCTAAAAGTGGTTTATTGTGGCACTCTCATGTTAATAGTAACGAGAGCATCAATGATGCTGTGGCTTACTCCAGCGGTATATAGTGTTTTGTTGTGAAATGAGATTGGAGGTGAAACCACTTAAAGGTACAAGCAACGAATGATAAGCAAAGTGTTAATTCTCATATAGGCATATAGCCACTGAAATTTAGTTCATTGTAACCGTCCCGTGTTGACTCCACTACTTTATCAAATTCTTGATGAGCTTGCAATGTGCACCTCTATGCAAATATGCCTCCACCATGGGGCTACCATATGTCAAGTGTCAAGTCTAAATGGAAGGGGGAGGGGATCTTTGGTTCCGTCAAGCCCAATGCAAAGTTATTTGATTCGATGGATAAATGCAGACCTTGAAGCAAAAACAAATCTTTGAACACTTGTTAGTGAAACCAATCCCTTCATGTGATGTAATGTTGATAGGATCAGTGCAATAAAATTGTGCTGACGGAAGGGGAAGGAGGAGGTAAAGTTAAAGCATAGGTTAAAGGATAGTTGAAGTGTTCCAAGTATTTTCGGAGGTTGCGGTTTCCATCAAAATCGGTAAAATGATTTACATTGCTTACACATTATCGCATAGGTCTATATCTCAAAAAGTTAAAAATGATTGGTCTCATTTTTTACCAGGCAAGATCAGATAACTAACCTTTAAAATATTGAATACCAATGATACAATATTATTATTATTTATTATCAAGTTATGGACTCTCCCGTTTTTGTCATCATTTTTAGGACGCGTGGTATAGCACAAAGACACTTTGATATTCCCCTTGCCCGTTGTGGCAGGAGATATGGTCCCCCAGTCTCAAAGTCCACCTACAACGGCGAAGAATAATAAGACACTCATCTCAATTGACTCTTCAGGCAACATTAGCTTCAAGCTTTATTCTGTTGTCGTCTAGGATATGGACTATGGCACCGAGGGACCATATCTCCTTTTCACACAGTCAAAAAGTACAAAGTCGCTCAGTTCAGTTCTGGTAGTGTCAAAACCATATAACATATGTAAAAAATTTCGCAGAAAAAAATTACTTAAACGACGATGCTTTCTCGCGGATGGTAATATTAAAGAAATTCGTCAAGCGGTTTTGGGAGAAATCGATCAGCCAATATTGGTTCAAAATAATCCAATTTAGATGTTTTTGACTTATAGAAGTCCAGAGTTTCGGCAACCTCCAATCGAACATAGGGGGTCCCACTCTCCCCTAGCAATTGAATATGTGCAAACAGCTGGCAGATTACAAAAAAAAAGTTAATGCTAGGAAAGAGAAAATAGGACACAACAATTAAGTTACTATAATAAAGGCCCCCGCCCATGATACGGGTTAATAACCGCGTACAAGCAGATATTAACGGTTAGGATTACCCCTAAAGTTCATCGTCTTTAACGCTGTTGATCGCGTGCAAAACCAGAATAAAAAAATCGGTGCCTGTCAAGTATTTTGATGGATGAGTGATATCTCTATTGTTCCAACTTTTTAGGTTCAGTAGATATATTCAACTGGAATTCCACACGTTACACGCTGTTGTAAACAATCAGCGATGACACTACTATAAACAATTTAGCCAGTAAAACATGCAGAATGCGTTGCATAAGATTAACTATAGCCCTAACACTTGACAGATGTTAGTGTCATTGATTATAAACAGTTTTAAGTGTTATCAGAGAGGGAGTGGGTTGAATCCATCACACAATTTCATCAGTTTTGGAGGAAAATTTCATCTCAAAAGGGTCATTGTGACCCACAAAGATCCTATCTTAACCAATAAAAACCTGATTTTCCACTCATTAGCACACCAAAATTGAGGGCAAAAAAAAACTATAGTACTTAAAGACACTATCAGTGATTGCATAAAGCAGCAATCGAAAAAATCATAAAAAATCAGATTTTTAATGTATGTAACAAGTACAGGTATTTCCTAAATACCCTGCAAATGATATAGACCGAATCAACCTAATAAGGACAGAATCAGAGAATTTTATCATTACCGTCCGTACGGACAATTACAACACTTACTACAACACGTAATTGAATGGAGAAATCGTATTTGGAACACTGCCGTTGTCTCCTGTCTGCAATTCTACAGCTGGAAAAGGTAACTTATCAGAATTCTACAGACTAGTCTTCACTTGAAGTAAATCCTGCACATTTCAAATTATTTGTCAAATCATGATAGGGTCTTTAAAGGTCATTCGTGACCTCAGCCTCAATCACCGACTCTTAGCTTTAAAAAAAAATTGAGATAGTATGGTGCTAATCTTACATTGATCTACTCTCGAAGAACTTCACAATTTTGTATTTTCTGTCCGTAACGGACGAAATTACAATATACAGGGCTTATGGGCAGCGTGATACACGCGGTCAGAAAACTTTGGAAATATCCTTTTCGTGAGGATTGTTATTGAACCATATGGAACGTGAAGGTGCTTAGGATCCCAAAAATGACACCTTTAAGGAAACAGGTAAGACAGAAAATACAAAATGCGAATGGTATTGTCCAGAGGCATTAGATGAAAAAGGGCCTTAGATTTATACCAAACAGGCCATTTCAATTATAGCTAAAATCGACCAGGTTTGCACTAATCGCGATGACAAAATCAAATGTGAAGGCAATTTTAAAAGTCATTATTTTACAAAATGACCGCCATTTAAAGGTAAAGCCTACATATAGTGACTTGAGACTTGGTTTTCTGGGTCAAGGGATTCAATATAAAATTTTCAGGACTGTCAGCAGAGGAATGCCAATTATTTACACCTGTGGTCGGGATCTCATTGAGAAAACTGTATATTTCTTTTAATAAACCTAGGAAGATGATTTCGGTGTCACAAATAAATAATATTTAAGTGTGGTCACTGTTTTGGTGGCAAGATATCACGTCATATCATACAGGTATATCTCGGTGATTCGCCAGGCGCCTTCGGTTATTAAAGGTCCTCAGACATCCAAGAACATCTTCATGCATGTTTCAGTTTCAGTTTATTTTTCCGGTAATTTTAAATACAAAGCAAGCAAGTAAGATGGAGGGCAAACCAAAATGAAGCAGAGCTTCGAGAATATTTGGTCACCCAGATTATTAAAGTTACATGCTAAATAAAAATACCAATGATAAGTACGCGGGGAAACACCACAGCCAAACAGCTCCAAACAAGATATGACAGGGGCACTAAGAGGGTGTTGAAACAAGACCTACAAGACAAGCGCATACGGACAGAACGGATGGTTGGCAACAATATGGCAGCGAAAGTAAAATTGGCAAAAAGAAAACATTGCATTTGAAACATAGTAAACGCATAGATCAGTAATTCTGAAAATTGTTTAAAGTAAAAAGTATTAAAATGTGGTTGTTCACACCTTTTGTTGCCGTTGCAAACTATAGCCACTGTGGTTTTTTGATTTTCTAATAGCTTCCAAAATAGCGTGGGCGTTAAAGCGGTACGTGGTTATGATGATATGGCGTTTTTAACACCATAATGGTGCGCAGCTCTACATGCACTATACTTCGGTAGTGCGAATAACTCCCCAACTCGCTCGTTCTTCTATTATCTTCTATTACTGGTATCAGCGAAATAAACGTGTCGTTGCCCATTTCTAAAAATAATCGCGGGAACATGCTCGAGGGTCCTGGGAACCACAACCTCCGTTTAGATCTCGGGCGCGCTAATAAATTACTCCACCACGATAGGAGGGGTCCATTCGATTTTCTACACCATATAGCGTTCGGGGCGAAATGCTTTTGTAAATTAACCATTGTCCTGCGTACTCATAGTCCGGGAACAATGGTGAACAAGAGGGCATCGAATTCAGTTGACTCTTTACTCACCATTAGTTTTCACCGCTTTATTCCGTTATCGTCTATGGACCGCCCCTGACTATGTGGCTCCTACCGGACTAATATCTGCTGTCACAACCGTTGAACACAAACACACTTAGTCCGGTTCACCATGTTCAATCTTCCTATTTGTTGGCTTTTTTATGGAGATTTGCTAATTTTTTGCATTTTTTTTAGGTTCAGGGAGCTTTCACAGGCAACAGAAATCAATGTTGGCATTTTTAAACGCATATAAGCAGCGATCCTTGGGATAATTCCAAATGGCTGCCCATTTTTGAACCTAAATGTGCTATATCGTGGCTTCTAAAGCACCTAGAAACGTAATTCCTCCTTCTAAACCATTGATTGCGAGTGTCAATCTCAATGTAACAACATTAGATCATGTGGCTGTGACGGCCACTCTGAAATCCAAAATGGCTCGCATGGAATTTGCTTTTTGAGACACATCCTCTAATGACACGGTAAGGTATGATTATGGCATCACACAATTTTTTTCATGTCCAAACATCCCATAAGAACTTAATAACAACAATGGACATGTGGTTGTGGAAACCATCTTGAATTTCAAAATGGCCGCCAAGGGGAAGATTTTTTTTGCCCACACTGGTCCTCTAATACCAGTAAAACCTCATGATTCTAGTCATGATTCTCATTATACCCATGTTTTCAGGTTCCAGATTCCAATTGCAACATTGTTAACAACAACAACGGATCATTTGAACATGGTAGCCATCTGAATTTTAAAATGGCTGCCAAGTACAAGCGTCGTTGTTTTTTGTTGCGCTACAACAAA
This sequence comes from Ophioderma brevispina, assembly GCA_023653785.1. NCBI lineage: Eukaryota > Metazoa > Echinodermata > Ophiuroidea > Amphilepidida > Ophiodermatidae > Ophioderma > Ophioderma brevispina. The sequence goes on along the minus strand of JAMKCH010073281.1, from coordinate 28,188 downwards.
GGTATGGCTAACACAATGGTGTATATCGTGTGTCTGAGTGCAAAAATTGTAAGGTTTCAAGTTGGTGTGAAATGTATGTCTTTAAACAAACATGCATTAAAGCTTTGTAATCTGGCATTTTTTTGACACGACACTTTTTAACAGGTGTCGAATTCAAGATTTGCGGCCGGTAATAGCTACATTCAAAGATCTTAAAACACTAGAAAATTACCCCACGAATCTCTCTTTTAGTTTTAACATCCTTATACGTTTTGATAAAAGGAAAAATTTAAGTATGGGATATTATGTCTTCAAGTTGCCTATTAGAAGATCATATCTAATGTCTTTTGCTCTGTACACATGCTAAAATTCACGAGGAGCCACAATGAATACCTTCACAAATCTCAAAAACATCAATATGTTAAATTAGCAATAGTCCCGAACTTTGACGATAAATGTGTCCAAAATGACGAAATATATCTTTAACCATTAGACTCATATTTGGGCATTTTATTGTGGTTAAAGATGTTTTAAGATGGGGGGGGGGTTCCATACATATGCACTAATATGGCAGTTTAATAGGTTTTTAATCCTGAAAGTTGCCCATATTTGCCCCATATTTAATGTTAATACAAGTTTAACAAAAGAGAAAATCAGAATCATGACTTTTACCTAACAGTTTTAGTCAAGAGTGTGGAAAGACAAATTCGTATGTCATTCAGTGTGTATTTAATTGTCATCACAATTTTATAATCAAGATCTTGTAATGGTGGCCATTTGGGGGGCTGCCATCTTGGATTTTAAGAAATATGTAACTAAATAAAAAAGTAAAGCCCCCAAAAAAGTAACGCCTCATATGTCTAAATACCCCCCCATAGTTACAAACCATTGGCTTTGCACGAAAACACGGCCATATCATGAATTATGTTTAGGAAACAAAGCTGCCGAGCTGCCATAGGGGCTTTCTAATCGCGAAGGCCGTATTATATCTCATATTATTTTCTTAATGTATTTTTGGATGATATAACCAATTATTTTATTATTATATATTTACAAGATATATGACAATTGGTAAGTTTTAAAGTCTCAGAGGGAGTTCACCACCTTAATGGAGCATGTTAACAAAACAAAAATAGCTAATATTATGGATTTTTTTATGGTCAAAGGCATAGCGGCCAATCCCATACTCTAACAAAGAATGACAAAAGAACACACCAACTACCCACTCCTCAAAGACCCCTGATCGTGTTGTCTCTGAGCTTATGCTTCTTACAAGGGTATTCTGGACAATTGCCATCATAACTGTCCGAATACCTCTCTTGTATATTCCTGGCAAGTCAGTCTTGCGGTGTGAAGAAGACAACATTGCTCCTCACTGTTCCTCCAGTGATGACAGGGCTTTAGCATGCAGCCCCAAGCTATATGGGAACTCTTTGCCCATCCTCTGTCGCACTCAGGTCCATCGTCTTTTAAAGAAAGCAGTGAAATTTCACATCACCCATTTCCAAAGAGTTGACATGTCCTTAATGAAATATATTGTTCTCAGTAATTATATTTTTATTGTTGCTACTGTTGTGCTTCGACTAATAGATTAGATGATATGTGTTTTACCTCAAGTTTCATTACTCTTAAATCTATCATACTATCGTGTTTAGGCCAAACAGAAAATTCCTTTTATTTGTAAACGATTTTTACCTTAATTAATACGGCATTATATCAAATGATGTTTGTATGTCCTAACACTTTATCGATGATATAACCAAAGATACAACATCAATTATGGCAATTGAAGGCCGACTCAGAGATTTCCCCATGAGAGCGCACTCAATTCAAAGAATCGGTGTTTTTTTTTGGATGTAACCTAATGCTTGTTGTCCATATACTATCACTGTGTGTGCAATAACTAAGTTCAAATCGAAGGTCCTTCATATATAAATCACAACTTTGTTATAAATTCCGGGTCCAGAATTGGTGTTATCCCACGGTATCCTATCCCCCCCCCCAAAAAAAAAATTGAACGAAGTTCCCGCTTTATGAATGTTGAAGGTCCGCTTTTTGCATGTTGAAGGTCCGCTTTGTCAGTTCAGTTTGCCTATGATTTGAAAGGTGTGTTGAGCATGTATATGAATTAATAACCAGCAGGTGGGGTCGTAATACTATGCACTACGGCATGGCTTTGTGTTTATTATACTGTTGTTCCCTCAATTCTAGGGTGTGCCGTCAACTCAACCCCCCCCCCCCCTTTTACTCTCTGCAAACGAAAATCCATTTATCTCCTAACTTTGGAATTAGCAATTTAGTTGACGATCTTAGTTCTAGTGATTTATTTTTAATTACTACACAAACAATATATATTTTGAATCTCCTGAGTCACCCTTTAAGAGTTTTAAAAAAAATCTTTGAGATGGTAATATTGACCCCCATCTTCAATTGGACAATGCTGACGAAGCAATATTATCAGATTGGACTTTTTATGGTCAAGACCTATACCGTGCATACTTTATAATTACAATTTTATTTATTATACTTTCCTGGATGATTTACCTTACATATTAAAGATATATGGTATTTAAAGTTTTAAAAGATTTGTTCAATGTGGTCGTATTGGCCACCATTATTAAATTTGAGCTTGTTGGAAAACGAAATTACCAGATATTATTTCCAACGGCAAGTAAACAGACATCTCAGACTTCCAGTTGCACATTTATCCCATTTTGTGGCATCAAATTTGTCTGTAAATGCTACCTGCTTATAGCGGCCATTTTCGGAATTTAAGATGGCCTGCCATAACCAAGTGATCCATGTTTCTAATCAAAATATTTATTGAATTTCTAGACATGGCAACATGGATATACACACTGGAATCATGCCTCTACCAGTCTCAAGAAACCGGATAATGGGCAAAAGCGACTTATTTTGGGCGTCATTTTGAAATTTAATTGGCCTCCACAACCAAATGATATGGTGTGTTATCAATGATCTTATTGCATTCCTTGACCTTAAACATGGGTATCGACACCCAGAACATGCTTCTACGAGTCTCATAATCCGAGATATAGCAAAAAATTGGCGGCCATTTGGAAATCAAAATGACCGCCATAGGGGAATTTAAAAAAATGCCACATTGGATTTTCTTATTTGGTGAACCCTAAGCTTTCGCATAAAAAATGTAAGTTTTCCTAATCTCCATAAAAAAGCCAACAAATTACAATGAAACTGACTAACTCTCGAAATAATTAGAAACAAATGACGATAAACTGAAGTTAAAAACCATCAGTTCCAAGTGAAGTGACGCACGAAATGGTCCTCGAATAGTAGGGGGTGACTTTTTTATGGGACCCCTTACTTGTGAATAAGTATACAGGCCTCGTGTATGTACACACAACGTTTTGCTATAGCAGTACACCCAGGTGGCCACTCTTCAAATGACAAGAGGTAGTCAAGCATACCAACTATTAATAACTTACCCTTAACCTATTTTCGAAGGCGGAAATTGCACAGAGCATTTAGTCACCCTAGAACAAGTAAAATTTTCACCGTAACCTTTCTATCAGTACTGCGATTAGCTACCTAAACACTTTTTCTTTTCCCTGTACCCTAAAGTAATTGTGCGACTTTACTAATAAGCAAAACACACAGAACGTATCCCTGTACCTTTCAACCTTATAATACAAGATTACCTTCAGTGTATTTCTTACACTACATATTATATATACGTCGTGCTTTGAACGTTGTGTACATCAGAAAATTCTGGGGAAAGTAATGTTTCAACCAGGAAATAATCTGGGTATATTTTCACTGAGTGTAATTCACAGTGTTTAATTTTTAAACATTGCATGCCTTTATGTTTTTATTATAACATTTGTGTTAATATGTTTGACACCTATATCATAAACGCAGAGACCTTTGATAATGTGTCTGGCGCACATTACTGTATAACCCCATGTTGCTCGCACAACTTGAATTTCTTGCTTAGTATTCAGAGTATGCTTTCAGATTCCGTGTACTTGCAACATTATTTTATACCTCCGTGGAGTGGATGATTCTGTGCTGGCTTCTCAATGCCCAGTACTTTCACCCATTTGGGAGTACCTTGAGACGGGCTTGAGACATGTTAAATTCATGTTCAAAAGAAAAGTGTGCAAGGTAAACTACTCGGTTGTTTTGATCCATTACTCTTCGTGAATCATGTAAGCAATCGAGCTAAGGGACATGCTTTGCTGACTGGTCGTGTTTTCAGGTTGTTCAGGAATTGTGATTATTTTAGTAAGTTTGTTTTGTGTATCAATATTACAATCATGTCTATATTAGAAGTGCAGGACCGTTCCTAGAGAGGGGTGTGAGTGTGAACCCCATTTACAGGAAATGCGCCAAATGTTGATTTTGTAAAGCAAGACGGTATAAAGGTACAATAGATTGCATTTTGATGCAAATCATATCGTCGGCAGCGTCACATAGGGACGCATTCGACCTTTGGGACATTTGGCGAAGCTGGCATCTAAGTTTGTTTGGTACTACTCTACAAATTCACCAAATTTCAAACCTCAAAAGTGGCCTCTTAATTAGTATTAAATTTTTTAATAAATAATTATGACGATATTTCAAAGCGTGAAATTGTCCACGACACATAACGACGTATTCGTCGAAAATTTATTTGCGCTGCGCCATAGCGTGGATTCTTCATTTTGAAGTATTCGCCGTTTCAAATAGGACGCCTTTGCCGAACGTATTTTCCGTTCACGGTAAAAATTTTAATTAATGTAATTACCTCATTGGCATCATTGGGGTTTGTCTGGCTTCTGGCAAAAAACCCGATCTATCATCAAGACAACTAAAAAGTTATTCATATATTATGTGTCAGCCATCCTTTATTTTCTTCTTTTCTATATCTTCCAATCTAACTTATATTCTTCCTTTTCTAATAATCGGAGTGTGAACTCTGTTGTTGTTGTAACATTTTAACGTCTACTTGATGTCCGTTCATGAATTTTGATGATTACTTGCTTTTGTATATGAATTTATATAGAAGATGTCACTGCAACCTTTTTGAATTAGCAGTATTTAGCAGTGACCTCGTTTTCACCACTGGTTTTTTTAAACCCCCACCAAACCCCCACAGGCCCCGGGGTTATTTGATCTATCCCTGTCGGTGTGTTGGTGAAGATACCTTTGCAAGTATTATATTTCTAATTTTTTTTTCATACATTATATTACAGTTACAGATCATATAAATGATTTTGATGAGCCAAAGTTATCCACCGTCATTTGCTATGGAATGCAGATTTGGCAGAGTATTTGACTTGTAAGCTTGGGAATCCCTTAAAAATCAGAAGTGAGTATCTAAGTAAAATTTTTTTTTTTGTGGGGACTGTAAATTTGACTGGTGGTTCCATTGAAGATTTTTGAATTCCACTTCATTATGGTTTGCAAAGTTAATACAAGTCATCGGGATTATAATTATTTCTTCACTTAGTGAATTGTCATCTGATTTGTTTTGATGAAATCAGGTTTGTAATATATTTATGTGTGCTACTGAATATGACATACTTTCTGTGTAGCCAGATTGTTAAAGATGATTTTTGAAGAAAGATCTAAAGTGTGTTAAGGACATATGATTCTAAAACACGTTTTAGGCTAGATAAAATTGTATGTAATATCATATTAATATTATAGTTAATGTTGCTATGATGTTGTATAATTGTATTATTAGGACACTTTTGTTCTACTGTCTATCTCCTTTTTGAAATGATTATACCATTTGTATTGGTGAAATGTCGAATATAAATAAATATGTGTGTTATAGTTACGGGGTGGTATATTAACTGATGCCGAATACACACTCAAGCCGGCAAATAGACAGTATCAAAATAAGTTTCGTTTTAGCTAAAAGGTTGTATTAAACTTATTAAAACACAGCTTTCATTAGGAAATGTCTAGTGTGAAGCCACAGGTATGAATGAAACTTTCGAAAAAAAAATAAGGCAATACACCAAAGCGCATTCCTAATCTGCTATACGCTTTGTTTTCTATCGAATTTCGAACTCTTTTCCAGGAGACGCTTGAATGATGAAGGGTTGTATGTTCAAGCTGCTCCGATTTGTGAAATCACAGATATGTAATTAATGGTTTGAAATTCGGTAGTGGTGAGAGCACACCAAAGAGAGCGACAGGGTTTGGTGTGGCAGGATTGAACTTACAATCAATAAGATCTATTAATTATGAAAAAGCAATGTACATTATTGGAAAACGTTACATTTTCTTAATATTATAATGGAAGAAAAAACTTTTTAAAAACAATGGCCATGAATTATTGTGTGCTCATAGAATTCTGCGTTAAGTTAAGAAATGGACTTATAACCCACTTTAATGTCTTTTAAACACGAAGGTGCAATATATCATGTCCACAAAACTTGATTTCAATTCCAATGCAAATCTTCTTTATTTGATTTTGATATCAGAACGCTTATGATGCTTTGGAGCAGCGATATTCCAATTTACGTAACAAGTTTTGTTTGGCCCAATTGTCTTCAATGAGAATTTGCCCACCTACAGTGTTACGGTCATTGCCTGGGACAACCCGATTAAGGAAGCTTCACAAAAAGTTGTCATAACATTTTGAACAAAAATCCAAATTCCACAAACAACATCTTGGTAAAGATGAGATATGGACAATCACATCCTTATCCATATTATCAGAATAGATATAATAGTGTGCATTATTGTCTCAGATAAAAATCGTTAAAATCACGCGTTTGCAGTGCCAAACGATGTCATTATTAAACTATACGACTAGTCGAGCTGTTGAGTCATCACGGATAGAAAAACATGTGTCTTTAGCTTTATTCGGCTTTCAGCGTTTATTCAGTGTGAAAGAGATATGTTAATAGGTAAATTAATGATTTGCTAGCCTAAATGTTCTATTTTGGCAAAATTTGGCATTTCGTGATTAGCCTCGTCCGCCGAATTGCCCCAAAAAAGCATTGAGGGATTTATTTGATATTACCGTTGGCCTAAGTATAGTAGGCCTATATGTGCTAATCTACGTACAGAGTCATTCTCTAGAAGCAAATTCGTAATGTAGAGCTATTTAGTATTTTCTTCCCGTAAACGAACAGAAATGACAAAACAGTGGCCTATATGGGACCAGCGTGATATATTCCAAAATGCACCGTAAGAATCAAATGCAATTTTGAAAAAATCTTTATGAGGATTTTCATAGCAAGGACCTTATCAGCTCTTATCCTTAACAGTTTTTGGTTCTAACCTATCTCCAAAGAAGGGGAAGGGAAGGGGTTGGTAAGTTAAAGGGAATAGAGCTAAGAAGATCGGGGACATTACGTGGCGGAATCGAACCATGGCCTCGGTGCACCAGTCCATGAGCAGGGATGACAAGCACGAGGACTCGTGGGCACGGCAGCGATTAGTGCCCATATGAGTTGTTGGCCGATGACGTCATCGGTTCATTTTCGACCAGTAGGCATTTTATAGCTCAGTCATTGAGCGCTAAGTGAGTGTTGGTAGTAGTGATAGGGTTGAGACACAAAATAAAGGTGCTAGGATACGAAAGTACCTTTAACCAAAAATTGAAATTGCCTGCCGTTGTTCTGAGGTTGTTTAGCTTGAGCCGGTGAAACACTTGCGCAATATCCTAAGCTTGTAAAGGGATCCCATATGATTACAGATAACGAGTGTTATGTAAATTATAGCTCTTTCCTGTTGCTCGGATTTTTAAATACATATGGAACGAGTGTCTTGTTGTTCCATCAGGTCAATGGCATTGGTTACTAGTCTTGTGTATTTTTTTTACCTTAATTGTGCTGTGACTTTAGTTGAACTTGTCGTGTATAATACACTTGAATAATTGCAGGATATAGTATCCGCATATTCATGTAATTAGACAGATGAAGACATTGCCCTTATAAAGCGACAAGCAGAAGATACCACAATTCTTCATAAACTAGGTTTTCAACGATGCCAGTGCAATGTGAAAAGTGTATGGGGGGGGCCACATGTTGGACCTAACATTTTTTTTTCGTGCGCCATTTTTTTATAACGGTAAAGTATTTTTGCCCAAAATTTTATGTAATTGCCTAAATATCAGTTTGCGCATATTTGGTGGAACAAAAATTCAAATCGGCCATGTTGTTATTATGTAATTAGCATAATACGCATTTTGGTGGCTGGCGCATTCAAATATTCACAATTGTTTGCACCTTAATTCGTCTCGAGTAATTTTATTAAATTTTTTATTTCGGCAATGTTAATGTATTTGTGTTCTCCTATTATAGGCCAAACATTTTATGGAAAAGTCCTTCGGAAAAGGTTTTGTTTTCGTTTTTCGGTGGGAATTGGGTGGTGCAAATTGCAAAATCGGGTTTTGGACCGCCATTTTGAATCGGTCTTCTTTGTGTTGCAACCCGAATTTTCAATGTTTTCCTGTTAGGTGGTCGTTGTTGATTGTACCCATCCAATGATCGAGTTTTGGTAAAAAAATTCCACCGGCAAAGAGATTCAGAGGGTTTCCCCGTAACACAAAGCGGGAGTGCACAAGACATTATACAAAAGGGTTTATCAACTTAAACTAATCTTAAATTTCCAAAAATTCCCAGGCCGCAGTCATGAACCTGTCAAATCACAAACTGTCGGTTTTACCGTTGATGTTATAAAAAAAAGTGTCTGTGTAAATGAACACAGCTATTGCGGAGCGGCCGAGCCTTGAAGAGTGCTCTAGTTTTCGAGTAGTTACCCTCCCCACCGTACAACAAAACACAACCACCCTTTATTTTGGAAGGATTAAAATATATAAGATGTAAGAAAATGATGGTTAATGATGGTGTGGTTGAAAATCTTTTGGTGGCAGGGATGATAGGGATGAGTCTATGCTGGAAAAATGAAAAATTGGGCTGCAAGTGAAGCGACATTATTATTGTTTTTAATTTTTTTTTAAGGTAAACAATTATTACATCTTATTTTATAGTATCTTTTGTTATTGATATAGGTTTTATACATTGCAATAAAGGGTTAAGGCCCAATACCTCTTGTGGTGACATATGATTAAAAAGGATGCTTTTTTTAGGAAAAAAAGTGTGATTTTGGGGCCTAAAATTCTAGACCATTAGATATTGTACTAAACCAGAAATCTATAATATAAATGTCAGAGATTGATAAGTATTACATGATTATTAAAATTTGGAGGTAAGAAATTAATAAATTGATATTCTTAAGTTTTAGCTCAAAAAACGTGTTTTTTGACCCAAAAAACACATCTGCCACCAAAGTTTTTTGACCACAACATCATTTTTGAATTATTTATTACTATCTGTCGAATCGAAGTGGTTGCGTTTTGTGGTACCGAGGGGAGGGGTTGCGACAATTTTGCGAGTCCAAACCGCTCACATATTTATGAAAATGATTCAGTGTAGGCGATTGATATTTACCTACTTTTCAAGGGACTCCTCAAACAATTTCATCCGTTATGTTACGCAAGATCCTTCAACTCATGGGCAGGAGAATTACGTAATCAATAATAATAACAAACAAACAATACTTAATGATGAGAATTTAGGTAAGACAGATCCAAATAGATTACTTTTTCCTACAAAGCTATTTTACCGAAACCATATAAAAATTATGAATCAACCTTGTTTTGATTGTGGGGTTCATTTGATTTGGTATCATATTTTTTGTGTCAGCAAATCACAAGTATTTACTAAAATGGCACTCCTATTCATTGTTATGATGATGGTGATAAAGACTCAATGATAATTATTGCCATTCACTGCAAATTCGATAAAAATTCTCTGATTGAAAATCCTCTTTTTTGATCAAACTAACCGTAATGATCAATGGGAATCGATGTCGTGTTTTGAAAAAGAAGTGTGTTTAAACAACGTTATATGAGGAATGAAAGCATTTTAAAATAATTCCGCACCAAGTCTGCTACGTCCGTGTATGTGTCATGAAATTTCTCTCGATTGAATCCACAAAGTATTTTTAAATATATATATATAATATATATATATATAATTAATATATATATATATATATATATACTTTATAGATAATATATATTAATCACCGACACGACTGTGTGAGTCATTATCCGCCTGAAGATCGGTTACCCAGTGATCGTAAGTGAGGGTTAGCCGTGAAACTCAGAGTAACGGTTTGCCTTTCCTGAGGTCTATACTTTGCAATTTATTTTACGCTCCCTGCAATGGGATTGCGCACTCTTCAATTGCCAAAGGACTAGGCACCGGTAAAATAAGAGGTTTATATGAGGGTATATATATATATGATATTATAATTACTATATACTATATATATTATATATATGATATAATAAATATAGTTATATATAATTTAAAATAATTAAAACGTAGTGAATCGGGTAATTAAACCATCATTCGATACAGAACTGTTTCGTATAGGGTTAGTCCCAACCTTACACTCTTCCGTCGAATGAGCACACACGTAAAATATACTAAGCTGGCAAGGTCCAAACAAAACGGCGGAAATCATTTGAAGTTGTATGCATAGGGGACATAACATAAAAGCAATAAAACGTAAGGGCTAGTTGTAAGTCAAAAACAATTATAAAAAAGCGTATTGACGGAAGGGGGGATAGCATCAAGGGTAACAACAGATTACTCGGAACGATAACAAAAAAGATGATTCCGCTTGTGTATCACGCACTTACAAGTTCATTCTGTTATTTAAAGTTGACATGGTAGCGTGTACATATGATGGTAGTACTTTTCAGTAAACACAAATTACCTCTCTTGTTTTCGGAGAGTAGGCCTTGGCACGTGTGACTATCTTCCATTTAACAGAGTAGTAATATCCTTGTTCCTTTAGGGTCCAGATATACTGACGATTGATAGTCGCGTTCAGTGTTTAGGTTCCTTTAAAGGAGTTGGTATGACAGTAGAAATCTAGTTTAAATTAAATGAACCTTCCGTGAGCACAATATAAGGATTCTTGATCGGGAAATCTTCGAGTGTTACATAAGCTGGTAGATAACATGAAGATGTGAGGCATTTTGCCATCGAGGGGGCATGCATTTCTACAAGTAAGGTGTTGGTAGAATCCGTTGGAGACAATTGTGTTGATATTTCATCTTATGTTGATATTTCGCAACAAGACACTGACATCATACTCCACGCGAAACAATCGCTTCTCTACGCGATAATGGCACCACCTTGGTGTAAACGTAAGTAGTACTAACTTGACGGAAACTATGTTGAAGCTTCGATGGAGCGGAAAACGAGTGTGACGAGTCGGATATTTACTCTCTCAAACTTCGCACATTGACCCTCAACGTGGGGACTGTATAGAGACGATGGTCTTGCCGTATGCTCCAAAACTCCATGGCAAGTAAAAAAAAAAAAAAATAATTTAATATATAATATATATATCTATTATATATAAAAAAAAAAAAAAAAAAAAAGTCGCAAAAGTGGTAAACCGATATATGCGGGGAGAAATCAAGTTCACAGCTGGAGGAAGCTGGCAAATTTTACTTTTTCTAACTCGGCTCGGAGGTCTATTTCTGTGGCGGCCCTTGCTTATCACTTCACTTCTCTTAGTGATAATGTTTTTTGTTTTTTTTTTTTATTACGGGTGCGTAAATTAGAAACATTCACTACCACCGACCAATTGTTTAAATTCACGAATTCACGACCGGGGGAAGTATATCTGTTGTCTTGGGGCATGTTTATACAAGCTGTACGCTGGGGGTAGCGATGCGCTCTTCTTCGTTATCCCTTAATTCGGCGGCTACCGTTATTGCCCAGGAGACTCAACGATGGTGCTTGGCATTAGTTGTACGCGCTGTTCTTTCATCCAACACTTACGTCTCTTTCTGCGCACACATAGCGTGCGATCCTCTACTTTATTTCACGCGATTTTCTTTTATCCCGCACTTACGCGCCTACACTGCGCATAGCGCCACAGCTGCTAAGAACTTGACACGCTCTGTGCTATGTTATGTTGTATTTCTTATTGATAAATTCGCCTGATGATCGGTTGTAACTACACGTGAAACTCGGAGTAGCGTAGAAGAACAAAAGTTTCGCATCGAATAAAATTTGCAGACATCTACAAATGGTATCGCGCACTTTACTGATTGTACTTTGTTCGTTATTATGCACATATATATATATATATATAATATATATATATATATAATATATATCTATATAGGAGAGTCGGGTTAAAGGCGAACGCGGGGTATACCGAACGCACGAGAGGAAGGGAGCCGTGTTACCACACTATGGTGTTAGCTGCCTTTTGACTTAATTTCATATAAAATGCCCAATATGAAATCTCGTCATTATCGCGATTGAATACTAGAAAACACTTTTAGGAAAAATGAATATTCAGAACATATTATTTCTGGAAGGAAGGGTTCCTTCACAATTAAAATATGTTCAAGAGGGGGAACGTCCATGAGGAAGTTTATGAAAGGGATCGAATTACAAATTGACCGTTTGGGTAATCCCGAAAGACCGTTTCCCTGGCAACCCATATAGTGTGTCATCTCATCTACATAAGTTGAAAATCTCATCGAGCTTTTCAATATACATATTATAATAACTTTAGTTGCAAAGAAACAAAAAATTGCTATTTTTGCCCCAAAGTGGCTGCCATTTGGAAAAAACCACGTTCGGCATTAGCCGTGAGGTGTCGGGTAATCCCGAACGACGCCATTTTTTTGTTTTGATATAACTCTTTTCTAAGGGTTTGACGTTAAGAAAAAACATGTGTATAGTGAGAGTTGTGCTTACACTTTTTATGATATGGTTATCTTTACCAAACAGTGTTTTACATGGACTTATTTGAGCTTCAATTCGAGGTGTCGGGCATTACCGAACTTACCCCCCTTTATATATATAGATCTATATAGATATATATATAACATCATAGTAAACAGTAAAATTACAGGTGAGATCTGGAATTAGAGTGCTCAAATCCCATTACCGGAGAGCGTAAAATAAAATTACAAGTATAGACTCTGGAAGAGCAACAGTTGCCTTACCAGAAGGTCTATACTTTGTAATTTATTATATATATATATATTATATACGATATTATATAGATATTATATATATATAGAGATTATATATATTATCATATATATAAATCTGACAAAATGGTTATGAGGGAGACAGTTGAATTTTTTGTTCTTTTTTTTTTTTTTTTTTTTTTTTTTTTTTTTTTTTTTTTTTTTTTTTTTTTTTTCTTTTTTTTTTTTTTTTTTTTTTTTTTTTTTTTTTTTTTTTTTTTTTTTTTTTTTTTTTTTTTAAAAAAAAAAAAAATTTCATTAGCTTATAATGAGTTCTTATAGGTATTTAAATTAAGTAATATTCATATCCTGTGTTATTCTAGTGGGATACCCTCATTTGCATAAAATTAATTTCATATCTTTGACTGGAAAAAACCGCAATTCTAAAGGAAACGTTAGGGGAGAATAGAGAAAATGTCTCCCTAACGTATTAATTAGTACATAACAAAGATCAGTGTCTCACTAAGGCGAGATTAGGTTATATATAGATATTATATATATATTTATATAGATTAATATATACTATTTTAGATTAAAGGGGAATTTTTTTTATTTTTTTTTTTTTTTTTTTTTTTTTTTTAATATTGACTATATTTGAAACCATAGGGCGAAAATATTAATATTAGTATCGTCTATAATGAACCTTCTTATTATGCTAATTAATTAATATCTATCTTTTGTTAGTAATGAGATTAGCTCTCATTTGCATAAAATTAATATTCATTTCTTTTGACGGAATAAAGCGCAAAAAAAAGATCAACGTTAAGGCGAAAGCAAAATTTCGCCCTCCTACGTAAAGTCGATGTATGAATAGAAAATTTCGCCCTAGCCGTAGGTAATAGGATATATAGATATCTATATATAATATTATATATAATATTATATATTATAAATATATATATATATATATATATATGAAATATTGCAGTCCAAATATAATAGCTGTGGGCTGTGAACAAACAAATCAATAACAGGCATTTTACATCACTATAAGCATTGAAGACTTTGAGTCCATATTGAGAGAAACCGAGGGTGACTCGGGATTTTAAGCATCTGTGTTCAAGTATTCGTTTGCAAGGTAATATGCAAGGTCTATGCGTTTTTACCGTTGAGTGAAGGACTAAAAAAAATCCAAACAACAACAGAGCACAAACAACAAACAACCTCGAAAACTACATAAAAATAAAAACGTATTCTACTTTTCCTTCTAAAATGTTCACTCAAGGTGGGATAACCTCAACTTACTCTTTGGTTTTGGACCGACCAGTGCAGTAAAATCATGCATTCGCTACACTTGTAATCCTGAAAATTACCTTTTTAAGCGATTGATATTTGGGCCGGGTTTTATAACATGAACAGTAAATGCCGTACGCTAAAAATGACGTAGTTGGATGTAATTTACGTTGAATCATAAAATAATAATAATACTAATATTATAATAAGAATAATAATAATAAAAATCGGAGGCGGCGACATTTTGCCTATTCCGAGATTTGAAAGAGTTCCATATGGTACCCCTCCTCGAATTTCTAAATGTAACAAATTCTTTTATTTTTGGCCTTGGGTTAGGGCATTTGTTAGTGTAAGGCAATAAATAAAAATAATTGTTTCCAGTACAATTCTAAAGGGGGGAGGCCTTACATATGGAAACTTTTCCAGAGATTTATATCGGAGAAATCCAGCATTAGGGCACCTTTTTACATATCAGCATCATTCTATGATGGACCCAGCCCGGAAAAAAGTTGATTTCAAGACGATCGATAAGAGATACGCCATTAGGGTATGATTATGCCATTTAGGGTTGAAATTTCACCATTATTTATTCTAGCATTTTTTTTTGTAACAATTCCAAAGGGGAGGGGATGTGGTTTACCTTTAAGTTTCCTTAATGAACAGTCCGAGTCTAGAAATTGGTTACCACAGGAAATTTCAGCATTAGTTTACGTATTTATAGAATATTTTTCAAGTGTTATTGGCTACATCTAAATATCTATTCTGAATCAGCGATACACCATTTAGAGTATGATTACGCCATTTAGGGTTGAAATTTCACCATGCTTTTACATTTTGAGTATGTTTAAAAGGGTTTTTTTACCCCTAGTCAGCTCGTCTACCATAGCCATTCATTCTTTGTAACCACAAATGTCCCCCAGGAAGCTTGTTTCTTTCCAATGTGGTCTCAAACATACGTACACCAAGCCCTCTCTGGGTCCAAGGTCCAGAGCAAGTATGCAAATCCTGGATATGTCGAAAATTAAAAATGATATTTTGCTATTTACTATCTTAGTAGTACTTAAAGGTTCTATAAAAGTAGTCATAATTAGAGAAAAAAATGCATGAAATCTGATATTCTATTTTGGTGAAATAGATTTTCGCCTATATTACATGTGTGTTGTGTAAGTGACCGTTTTTGCTACCCATGCAAAATTCTGGACATTATTCTGGCATAATACTAGGCATGATCGTACTCATTTGGTAAGAGAAGGACCAAGCTACCATCGGTACCAAAAATCACGTGTCTGTGGAGTCATGCGTATTGCTAAACCGGTTGTATATCTCTCTGAAGAGTCGATGGTTGCCCCCCTTACGATCCCTTTGGGATCACCCTGTACCTACCAATAATTACGGTGTTGTTTGTTTTTGTTTGAAAAGGATCTTCAAATGTCAATTTGGTACAAGAAAAGGGGATTTGATAGGGAAAGAACAAAAAAAAATAGAAGCGGGGGGAACACCAAAGGGGGGGGGGCGTTGAAGGGGTTAGACTTCATACTCAGGCCTAATCTAAAACGGAATCACAAAATAGTAGAGAAAGTGCGTGGTCTAGCGGTTAGCAAGCTTACTCTGGAGCAAAGGGTTCTCGGATCAATCTCAGTGGGACAACTTGGGACGCCAAACCCCGAGCCGCGCGCAAGCTGGAGGTAGCCTGAATTAACTAAAACGGATCGTCTGATCATTACAGTCACGGTAAGGGTATTTAGCCGGGTGACTTTGTTTTCAGTTTGTAGACTATGGACCCATCTTTTTCATGCGGGGACAATTGAATATTAAATTAAAGACACAATATACAGATGTTGAAATCTAAAAAGGAATTTTATTATGGGAATAACAGCCAATTTTTGGAAAAAATAAGATTTGATGACGTCACGGATTGATTGGTTTATTATTTTGCTTCGGGGGACCATTCAGGTAAAAAGACGTACGTATCCCTACAGTGGAAAACAACCGATGATCGTCATCGTACGTCGTTTTTTGAATCGTAGGGAAAAGGTAAAATTTTGTATGTTTGACATGAATAAACGGCTTTTGAAAAAATAAGTAGCACTATTGGGCAGAGGGTCATGTACAGACCTTGATTTAACATAGTCGGATTTATATATATCGGTCGCCCCCGAGAGCAAACTGATAAATGATACCTGACACGTGACCGGGTACCTGACACGTGACACAAACTATTCATTCGTTACCGTTTATAACTACAAAACGGCAAAGCAGCAAGCATTCGGTATCTCCGTTGTCACAGCGTAATCGTTCAGATGTGAGGGACTATACTGTAAGTAAAGACTCGTTTCATGCATTTGAATGCGTAGTAAAGACACCTTTCGACCTAACACCTATAGATGATATCTATCGCTCTTCACCTAACATGCTGATAGCTAAGTCGGTTAGAGAGTCGTGCATGTAATACGAAGGTCGCCAGGTTCGAATCCGGCAGCGGCAATGGGTTTGTTTCAACACTATCGTGTGCGGCCATATCCAGGGAAAGATTAATAAATAATATATTTTCAATGCAGTTCAAGTATAGTGTGGTACTTTTCAATGAATACTTACCAGCTCGGGGTAAAAGCTATTATCTTAAATTGTTTTGCAAACATGTTCAAAATTCAAATCAATGCAAAACATGCCTAGTGATAGGCCATGAAACCAGGAATAGTAGCGTGTCATGGTCACGCATGAATTTGAAACATTTAACTGCATGCATAACATTGGGTTCCGAATTGACACCCAAATTGTTTACATCCAGATTTAGGTGTGAATTTCAGCTGTGCTTTTAATTGGTTTTTGTATTGAATGTACACAAAACTCCAGGAACTTCCCCTGAAAAAGTAATCTCTATCAAACAAATACCCTTGAACATACGCGCCTGTACAGGCTATGCGCTTCTGTAGCAATTGCGCACCGATACACTCTTAATATCAAAAAACAGCCTATATAATTATTATATACCCCAAAACCATTGCACTAGCTCCTGGATTAATTCGGAAAATCAATTTGGGATTTACTTTGAAGAACAGATTTGGATTAAACCTGATACCATTTCTCCATGGTTCATTGAAATGGGCAAAGTTGAACCATGAAAGCTTGCACTACCCAGTCCGGTGGTGTTTCGTGTAGTGTGTTTGATGTTGCAATAAGGCGCTGTTCAAGCTGCGGCCTCCAGTTGCATTGTTTCTGTATGTAAATATTAAGTTGTCAAGTCTCTAGCAATTTGGCCTACAGGCCACGATTTGAGATTAAAATAAACCTTGATATTATTTATATACAAATACGGCAACTTCTTCATTTTGAATTTTGTTTGCAATTAGGATTTTTCAATTAAACTCGTTACAAGTTCCTATCAAAATGTAATACTTGTCGTTTTGTCGTGTTTGAAAAAACTAAAAATGCATTAGGACGTACTTACGCATTCTCGATACCATAGAATAACCGCGCACACCATATTGTCGCTACATGGTTGTACTTGTAACTGCACTGCTAATCATCGGTGTATATGAAAGATGTTTACACTCTTGACCGATCAAGTGGATGCATACTACTTTCCGAATAAATTCGCCAACACACATGGCATGCAAGCAACCCCAAACGAGCGCACTCAGGGCAGGTCAGCAGCTGCCTACCAATAACTTGTTGGCGCACTCTATATTATGAATACGCAACGCCGGTGCGGGGGTCCTAATAATATCTACCGTAGTAGTTTAGATATTACAAAACATTGTGATTGTCGAGATCAATCTTGAATTAATTCGAATTGTGAATTAAACGCGAAGAAAAGACAAGTTGTGTGCGTTGGTCTTTTACTTTTGAATTTGCAAAATGCTCCCACCCTTACCAGAATATTAGCTAATATTCCGGTAACACACGTTTACATTTCAAAAGTAGGCCTGAAAACGCAGTAATCGCACAATATTTTCATTTATTCACTAAGGTTACGTTCTCTCTTATTAATTTCCTCTTACAGATGCTTCTATGGTCGGCGGATGCGTCATCGACATACTGTCCAAAAATCCAATCCAATCCCTCCCCCTGGCACGCTAGTAAGAGAACCAAAAAGGTTTACAGTCAGCTTCAAAGGAATATTTGCAGATCTTCTTTTAATTACAAGTTGAATAGAATACAGGTAAGACCAGTGGCGATAAACAGTGGTTGAGTGGGTGAGGAGGGGTAAGGGGCGGAGTCCCCACTCCAAAATCCTTTCCCCCTTCCTTCCCCCAATAGAGATCATAACAGTAATAAATTGATAGTAAACCGGTAACATTTACAATGGGTTTTAGTTATGTCCCAAAAATTTATTGCTTCCCTCACCCGCGCCCCCTCCGAAAATGACAACAACAGATATCAAAATAATATTTTTGCACTTACTCAGTACACGTTTGAAACATGATAACGTTTTATAATGATAAAACGTTGGCCTACTTATATAAACACATGTGAATGCTATCTTTCAGTCTTCCTTCTTCGCAATATTACCAGGAGCGTTGTCTTCTTTCTCACTGATGTGACTATCCCAATTCACTACTGAATGGGTCTTTTGGTGATTGGGGTGTGCTGTTTAGGATGCCGATCTCCAGCCATTTTTGCAGGTTTTTTGACAAACGAGGGGTTAGATGAAAGAGCAATACTTAAGCAACAATGTATTTGAAGACTTTCAAAATTATTGGACTTGGCAAAAATAATAATGAAAACATACGGAGATGTGTGTGTGTGTGTGCCAACTATATAACACGTCCCTTAGCGTCCCATTCAATGCACTAAATGAAGCTTCTTTCTTTGCAACGTCCATACTATAATGCAGTAAATGCCCAGTAAATGGAAGGTGTTCTAATATGGCTTCCTTCAGGGCCGTAGCCAGGGGGGTGCGACGCACCCCCCAAACATGACAAAGGTCCGCTTTACCATGACAAAGGTCCGCTTTGTCATGTTGAAGGTCCGCTTTGTCATTGTAAACATATGTATCCTGTTAGTGTAAGGGTTGTGATTATCTGATCAAAGTTGGTCAATATAACTGGTCCAACAACACGCAATACTACATGATTATAACTGTTTATAACTTTTTTAATTATAACTGTTTTAGTAACGGTGATGATATGTCATCTGTCCCTTCCCCCCCCCCCCCCCTCCCCCGTCTTCAGAATTTTGGAGGCGACTGTGAAAAATTTCGGGTCAACCGGCGAGCGCAACTAGCCGAAAAAAATTTTGGTACGCAAAAGGTCCGCTTCTGGCAAATCCGCACCTCCCCACATAAAGTCCTGGCTACGGGCCTGGCTTTCCTACAACAGGTTCATGAATATTCACAATTATAGATGCTATGTCCCTATTTGTTATATAGGTACGTAGGCATTGACATGGGAAATTGAATACACTGAATTATCATGTGGAAACTGGAATTCTGTGGAAGTCAGCTGTTGAAGTCTTGGGATTTGCAGACGTAGACGTTAGAAAATCCACATGTTGCATTACTTGTGATTAATAGAGGGTAGTTCATATACACAAATTTGTTTTTTTGGATCACCTTGTATAGGAATGAGTTAGGATATGTAGGATTGTTTGAAGCTATTTAAATATAAATAAACATGTTTCTATGATATTTAAATATTTTAACGCGCAAATAATTAAAAAGCTTTGATTATCGATTACAAATCAATTGAATCAACTTTACAGTGTTAAAGCAATGGATCCTATTAATGGAATGAATTAATCAATAGTGGTAAAACGGTGTTCTGTCAACTGTATTGAAACAGTTTTAATCATGAGCAAAAATCTCTCTTTTTGAAGACCATTCAAAACAGGGCCAAGTCTTACCTCAGGGATCAAGTGCAAATGCGCGTAGAACTCGCATGTTAAAACTCTCCTTGTTCAAGGTCGGTCCTTTGAGCTTCTTGCTGCTAAAGCAAAGTCTCACCGTTGGAAAGTGTTATCCCTAACGTCCCTAGAGGAAAATCTGACACTCACCGCAAAAAGTGAGGTATAGCAGGTATGTTTGTTGTCAGATCAAGGAGCAATTTCCCACTAACTCAAGGCAAGGGTCCGCTCCGTGATTTTTTGTCAGGTGGGTTTTGAAGGTTTTTAAGGGCGTTAGGGATATCTTTCCCTTCAGCATTTTGAAATTTTAGTGCACATTGGTGAATATAAGGCCAACCTCAAAATATAGGTTAAAGCGTTTTTTTGATATGTTGCAAAGCTTGGAAACCCGTGAGCACACTCCATCATGTCCTCAATAATTGCCAAACCCGCTTGAACAAGGACTGTACACATGGAGCAACAATATCCTTTACATTTATTGTGTAAATAAACACTGGCATAGGTTTAGCGGCGTAAAGTTCCTCTCTTATTTGTATGACTTTGGGGCCATAGCTCACAAAACAATTAATACCTAGCATTAACACTGTTCCACCTGAATGCACTAACACAACCTCATTCCCGACATTTGTATATGTTTGAAAATCTTACAACTCAAATTACGGTTAACCGATCCTTTTGAATTTTGCCATATACGGCTTCGTTTCTTTCAAGTGCAATAAATATTCCCCCTTTAGTTGCTGATTTGGGAGCTCTGGCTATGAAGTAAATATAATGAACCATTGAATAGGCTATAAGAGGTATCATAAAACTCTGAAATAAGTTGTCCCCCTTCGTGATGACATGTCCAATAAGGCTATCGTGGCTTCTTTCAGTATATTCCAGGCACACATAGTCCTCTTGGATCAACACAACCCTTTTTGGAATATGGTCGAATTTTATCATTCTATTTTTAATCAAATTCTCTTTACTTTGATATTGTATGTCTGAGGTATGTACAGAGTGAATAAAAAAATTTTCATGAAAAAACACACCATTTGAACCCTGATCTGTTTATTCACCTGGACGCAGTTATTTTTTCATGATCTGCATATTTTGGCTTTTCTATTCTGAAAAAATGACGTAATTTGTGTGAAGAAATGAGGTAGATTGAAAAGATTTTCACGGCTGATCCAGACTATTTTGTCACCATATTCAGACAAAACAATGATGAAAACACCAATCCCATTGGAATGGGTAAAAATGGACAGTCGCGAAATCTTTTCCATATCTACCTAATGTCTTCATCACCAAATTTCCTTATTTTTTTCAGCATAGAATGTCGAAAATTATGCAGATCATGCAAACAGCCAACCTGCGTCCTGTTGAGTAACAGGCATGGTCCAATGTTGTGTTTTTTCATGCACAATTTTGTTTGATTCACTATGTATATTTGTCGGGAGTATTGCTGCGTACTGTAATTTTGTCTGTTCTTCAAGCCTACAAACCCTTTACATGGTACCAATATTAAGTGTTCCAAGGACGTATGAACAATAGTGTAATAAAAGGAAATATAGATGGTCTCAATATATTTATCATATTATTACCAAGGTTAAATCGAGGTTCTATTCTACTCTGTTTTTACACATTAAGTTTGACCATTATTTAAATGGGCATTTCGTGATCCACACCTCGGTCCCCCCGACTTACCTAAAAAAGTTGAGATTTTTATATCATCTGAAACATTAGCCTTAGTAATCCATGTGTACCTAAATCGCACTTCAAATTCGATTCGCATCTGTAAAAAATATTCGCATTGTATTTTCTGTCCGTAAACGACAGAAATTACCGCACAGTGTGGCCTATGGGACGGTGGGAAACAAGCAATTGCTCATAACACAAAACCACGATCGGAATCAACTCAAATTTTGTTAATAAGCTTTTTCTCAAGGATATCTATGAACCATGAAAAAACAGAAGGTGCTTGATCAGAAATGGCACCTTAAAATTAAGTAACACACACAATCGCACACACACACACACTCAGTTTTAACAGCATTGCACGTTCATATTAACATACACCTAAATGCATGACGGCCTTTTTTTGTTTCAATTTGCAGGGCAGAATATACCCTACTGTTTAGACGGTTTAAATTCCTGAAATAGAAATGAATAATACAAACCACAATGAAGTGTGGCCAAGTTCAAGGAGTTTCCTTTCATTTACCAAGTTCGACGGGAGTAGCCTTGTTAAGATAATGGGCACACGTGATTAAAAACAGGAAATAGGCCCATGCGCTTCTAGGGTCCATCAGTTAAGAGTAATTACACAGGGTGAGTTATAATAAAAAAAAATACTGGACCTGATAAAACCCATCATTTTTCGTCTTTATTGCATCATATCTTGTATCAATGCAAATAGGTTTGGTGTATTAGTTTTAATAACCTACAATGATCATTCCCATTGATTGTGTATATGCTGAGCTACTCTGTTTTGCTCTTTGTCCATTAAATAATTAATTGGTCTAATATCCATTTGGTCTAACATCCCGATCTGGTCTTATATCCATCTGGTCTAATACCCATTTGGTCCAAATGGGTATTAGATCAAATAGATATTGAACCAGGTGGACATTAGCCCAAATGGATATTAGACAAAATGGATATTAGACCAAATGGATATTAGACCAAATGGATATTAGACCAGATGGATATTAGACAAAATGAATATTAGACAAGATGGATATTAGACCAAATGGCTATTAGACATTTGGTTGTTAGATAAATTGGATGTTAGACTTAATGGTTATTAGACAAATTGGTATTAGGCTATATGGGTTTAGACCAATTGAAGTTACACCAAATGGCTATTAGACCAAATGGGATTACACCAAATGGCAATAAACCACCAGCGGAATTGACTCCGATTCTGCGGCGCCGAAGACTCATCCTGCGAAACAGACAGTGACTCGGATACATAGCTGGACACTTCTAAATCTAAATACTTCTTTGTAGGGTAACTACTTTGGATGGAAAGTGGGGAATTTCTATCATATATTCAAAATAGTATATGATGGCCATCTTGGGATTTCACCAGATGATGTTTTCAGAATTCCCCACAATCCTATGCAGACCTCTTTCCCTCTGGGAACAACAGAATTGATAACGTAATTAGTTATTAATGCTTATCAACTTGTTTTCCCTTCTTTATCTACTGAAAATAACACTCAAATACCCCTCTGTCACATATTCAAATTTACAGTAAGAATCTATGTACCGTGCAAGTGACGGTTACTTACTGGGTTAAATGCAAATCATGCAATGCATGACGGGGCATTCTGAAATCATCCTCTGGTATTTCACATTGAAGATGTGTTCGAACAAAATGTTGAGATGATTAAATATGTGAGTTTTTTACTCAAGAGATATGCAATTTTGTAATTTGCAAGATGGCCGCCAGTGGCCATTTTGGATTTGTTTATAGTGATGGTAGCGTTTAAAAGAACAAATTATAATTGGAATGAGTTTCTGGTCACACAATGATGATTCCATGTGGAAGGGGGAATTTCATAATAAGGTCAGAGTAAAAAAAATAGTCCGTGTTTCTAAGTTATCTTCATCAAAGATACAGAATTTCCTTACTTTCCAAGATGGCCACCGCAGCATTTTGGATTTTTACTAGTAGATGGGACCTCAAGGTAACAAACTAAACGTAACAACCACGGACACACTGAACAATAACAAAAAACCCATCTTCAAAGTGAACTGACTTGGACTACGTAAAGGTTTGTATAGCCCCCTTGGCATCCAGTTTGAGTCACCCACATCCAGTAAAGATGACCTCCTAACCTCAGAATGGACTTGTATCATCAAATTTATTCCTAAAAGACACCTATTCCAATTCCATGTTTTGTGAGTTACTGTGTTTGATACCAATATTCTATTTCCTAAAAAATGGCCACGGGCACCATTTTGGATTTCTCCACTCTTCTGGATTTGCGCCGCACACTTTTTTGGGATTAGTATATGGCTCATTTGTTTTAAAATCTAAAGTACTAAAATCCATCGTCAAACGACCTTTGGTCTCCATGGTCCCAGGACCCCCCCTGATTTGACCCTACTATCTGGACTTTATAGCTCCCAGCAACAAAGGCATTTCGTAATTTACAATTATGTATGGGATTCACTTCACACTGGTAGCGGGGACCCAAGGGGGTAAAACGCTCAAAACCAGTCGTTCCGTGCTGGGCTGCTTGACATTTTGAATATTGCACGGAATAATAATATTATTGTGTGCTTGTTATACACACATAATGTTATTTCGATACAAACAATCCGCCAAAAGATCAGTTGTTGGATGTTGGTTGCTATGGGTGGTTAATTTTGTCCTACCCCTGGCCAACAACGAATGACCTGACAAAAATCATGTCGTCCTGATATAAATAACCGCCTCATGAATACATCTTTTTCATTTCACCTAAGGGCGCGCATTGCATTATGAGAAAAAAGAGTATCTGAGCACAATGACAGTACAACTATTATTAAACCTGGCCACCTCTACACAACATTAATTTGTATCACTAAAACCGATTATTGTAAATGCAAAGCTGCACCCACATTATGTGGAAGAAGCTGAGGAAGCCATTGCTTTCTATTGTTGGTTACTCTAGTTTTTTCTTTGTGGTCGGCAAAAACATGCGAGACTGTGAATTTCTAAAGATTACGTAACGTTTTTGCCTCTCTATCTATATCGAACCTCTCTTTTTGGGCGGGGACTCATTAGTAATCACTTCACCTACTCTAATATGATTATGGAGGCGTTCAAATAGAATACGTTTTCAGATTGGGTCTGTGTAAAAAAATTCCCAGCTATTATGAAGCAACAGTGGTAACCCTTGTTATTGAAGGCGTTTGTTAAATATCTTCTTGTTTTTCTGATATGTCCAATGCTTCGGAAATACATGAATAAGATATCACGAGTTGACATAATTGATTGTAAAAAATGAATTACGGAATTACGTACAAATTTGCTTATTAAAATTCTTTGGGCCGTATTCCAAACGATGTTTAGCAATCGTTTAGACTAAACAAGCGTTTTTCTTTGTTGAAGGTGTGAGATGGATAAAAAAAAATCATTGACGTTATGATTCCTTTAATATACTACGTGAATAAAAAAAATGTGCCAGATTAAGATGATCTTGACTAAATTCAATCACTATATCATGATTTGTTGTTGTTTTGATAAAACCATCTAATATATTTTCATGGTGAAAAATGCCAATGTCAATATCATGATGCCTTGGTCAACATAATATTACATTTTCTTGATTATATCAACTACGATAATCAATGATCGATTTATAACAATGTATCATCACGTGAATATAGAACCTAATCCCCAAAACAGCACGGAATTCCATCTGGTTGCAGAGCACAAAAGAAAACAATATCTTCCCTCCATAGTTTTGGGATATAAGAGTTTAGTCCCTTATTGGCATATCTTTGTATCTTACACAGTTTGCACAAATAGTATCCGGTCGTCCTGTTTTTTTTCGACACCTATTAATATGGGCCAATCCGATAATTTTTGAAAGTTTTCAAATAAAAAATTGTGGTTAAGGGTCTTTGCTCTTTTAAAAGCGTGCCAATGGCTGAGATAGAACGCCTCGATACGAAAACATGTCAACAAATAAAAGGTTCTTTTTTTTAGTTTTCAAAATGGGCATTCAAGTGTACTGTGACACAACACGCTGACCCACAATCAATATGCAATAGGCTTTTTTCCCTCTCGCTCATTAGGGGACACCATCATCTGAAACCCTTTTTTTTCAAACTCTACACCGTATTATCCAAAAACTACACTTTTTTTGGAGGTTTTACGGGTCTTTCAGTCAACAGGCATTCCTATCTCAGCCATTTTGTACGCTTTTGTACCAGTGAGGTGTAAAATTAAAAAGCAATCTCTAGCAATAATGCCTATTTCGAAAACTTTCAAAATATCATACTTAGCACAATTACTGATCGAAAATCATGCCGATATACTTTTTTGTGCCCTCTTATATACCTTGATTACAGTAGTAGTGTTTAAAAACCCTTTTCTTTACACATCAAGATTAATTGGGGTGAGATTTTGTGTCAGTTCCATTCCTTTGATGATCAATGAAGGAGATTATGGATATTCCTAATCATTAAACAAGATGATCTGGCGACCTGAACATGAAGAAAGAGCGTACAGGATAGACTGGATGGCACCTACATCAAGCTTCTTATGCGAGTCAAAGACATATATACTGGCGTGAGCACAAGACCA
The DNA here is from genome assembly GCA_023653785.1 of Ophioderma brevispina. Classification (NCBI taxonomy): domain Eukaryota; kingdom Metazoa; phylum Echinodermata; class Ophiuroidea; order Amphilepidida; family Ophiodermatidae; genus Ophioderma; species Ophioderma brevispina. The sequence continues at coordinate 1,780 of JAMKCH010073281.1, read as the reverse complement.
AAGCACGTATATGGAGATCTCCCTCCAATTTCATTCATCTTTTGTTGCCACCGCCAATGCACGATTTGCTGTCACTGTTTCTGCGAGTTGATCAAGTAGTCCTCGGACGTCACATGTTGGAAAGTTACCGTGCCAAAAAAAGTGGTCGCGTAAACCTTTTAACAACATTGAATGTTTTGCTCGGGACATCCAGTGTAGGTATCTTAAAAACGTGGCATCACTACAATACGCCTAATCACGGCAACCCGCACTCGGCACTTTCTTCTTCTACCAGGCGTAAATGACTAAAAACGGATTAACATTTGGTAGACGTTCATATAGAAGAATCCCATTGATGCAAATGAGGTATTGCCATGTCATTCGCTTCAAGCCTTACCTAAACTGCACACAATCATACAGCGCATGCGGAATCAATTGTAATGCTTCATATTTGCATACTTGGGACTTCTTATGAAACGTCTACCGATATTACTGTGTTCACAAAGCAAGTTCAAGATTCCGTTTATAAACCCCGAACATTATATTGGCGACGATTGATGCGTGAATGGAAACTTTCAAGAACCTGCTAGACCGGATATGTCGCTAACAAGTTGTCGTCCGGTCCCGCCGTAGTAATCGTGCAGAACAAAAGTTCACTATATTTTTTGTGTGCATCGAAGATTTCCTCGAGGTTTGCATCAACAGCCACGGACTGTAGCTGACTGGTACCAAACAAACTTAAGAACGGACAGTTACGGACATCGTGGCTTCCGCGATCATGCTATGCCTCGTGCATGCTTGATTCCGTATGAGGACCCCGCCTCAAGTCACTACGATGGGGAAAATGGCATAAAATTATTCCAGTCGGCCATGGTAGGATTCGATATCTCATCAGAAAAGAGACAGAGACACTCTCTACTCCCCTATGGTGGGCAGAGTTCAAGAATTTTCTGCTGCCAAGAAGATTATTCTGAATTGACCAAACCCCATGCAGTGGTACGCAGGTTCTAATGGTTGTGTATACAGACAATGCCATGTTTACACAACTCAGCTGTAATTGCATACTAGCCACTGAGTTCAAGAGTCTCAGACTCATGGCCATGCATGGTCAGTGAATACATACCATACTTGCACTAGTCCAGGTCGTGATAGTTGACATTCCCTGCTTGCACTAATGAGACTAGTCCTTCACCAAGATTTGTAGGTACTAGTTAAACAGATTTTCTGATTGGTGGGGTCAGATTGCAAAATTTGCGTGAAAATTCCATGTATAATCTACAATTGTGGTACACATACATTGTTGTACAATGTATGTACATTTTAACAGGATAGCTAGAACTATTCAATAAAGAGACTAATATTTCAGTGTAGTAAAACAGGCACAAAACTTTGTACAGAAAGTATGACAGTTATTACTATACAATAGTGATTTGGTCTTGCATTGCAAGCAGTTCTTATTTTTTTTATGTATTTATTTAATTTATTTTTAACTTTCTTTAGGCAGGGTAGACCATTCGTGACAAGAGCATTGATTTCCAAGGAGGCCCCCTGCAGTATACAACATTGTACCTTGCAACATACAGTATCAACATAATATAAAAACAATAAAGGTGTATAATAAATTACAGAATAAACCACAATGGTATAAATGAAACTACAGAGATATCTACAAGGGCAGTACAACCTAAGATTTGTGGGTTTACAAATGTAGGTTTTAAGCGGAGATAGATAAACTCGTATTATAATTACAGCGGATAACTGAAGGAAGATGTGCCATATTGGTTGCTTTCTCATATGGCAA
>JAMKCH010073280.1:0-13902 GCA_023653785.1 Ophioderma brevispina | reverse complement strand
TTTTTTTTTATATAATAAATTACTCCGCTAAGTCGCAGACCGATAGCCCTTAAGGTGGCAGGGCTTGAGAAGGAGGGCAATTATTGGAATAAAAGTGTTAACAAGCTTGCACCGCAGGCCTATAAAAAGGGGTGGCCGCCTAGCTAACTGTTTTGCGCCGCAGGCCTATATAAGAAGACGCCTTTAGCTAACGTTTTGGCGCCGCAGGCCTATATAGTCTCTTAACTAACTGTTTTGCGCCGCATGCCTATAACTTTTACAATGTAATTATTCGTAAACAAATTCTTTGCGTTTTGTGACACATAGACATTTTCCCGGTGCTTAAACCATTCACAGGTAAGTTTACTAGCCAGTACCACAATGCAACCGTGTAAAAATCTCCAAAGTTTTGAAAAATTGGGGCGCCCTTCAAAAAAACATGGTGCTAATATTGCTTTAACTTTAATGCGTTAATTTGTCTCAAGGAAATGAAAGACAATGTTTAAGAAAGACAGTGTGGAGGCAGAAAATGCCACCATATAGCTAATAAAAGATTATGGAACACAATAATCATGAACATCTTAGAAAAAGGTCTAAAAGTGTCATTTAAAAATGTAGTCATTAATCACCCCCAAATATCTTTGACGTTTTCCTTCTTTTTTTTCCTTTCCTTCTCTTTCTTATTTTTTACTACAGGTATTTTTATCACCCCACCTGTTATATGTTGGTTCTACATTAGGGTACCTCTTAACCTGAAAAAAATGAGGGTAGCCTAATATAGATCCCAATATACTGCTCTGTTTTGAATGAAGTTGGATAATTGGAATATGACCAAGTTATTGACATCATTTGACAGAATTTTGAAAGGTCACAGATTGCATTCAATTCCTGCATTCCAACAAGGTCAGTCTTTAAATCCTCAATCCAATTCATTCTTAAATACACTGAGTATTGTTATTTGTTGAGTTGGGGGCCAGACCTTCCATATGATTGTGTTGTGGTGGTCAACACCTCCCCACAACGGTTGTACCAGGCTCTGACAAACGGGAAATTTCCAAACGTAATTTATTGAATTCTTAAGTGAATTTCTTCGGTCCCAGTGACATTACACACTCACCTTCTTTAAAAAACTTTCGTTCAATAAACCTTAGTAATATCATGAGAAATATTAAAATAAAACTAATTGAGATGTACTTCAAAATCCGTCGGTTTAGTGGATTAACCCCGCTGCAAAACAGTTGAATTTCATATAAACTTTATTCGTGACCGGATAGTCCTTTAGGGTCAATCTTTTGACTGGAAACAAGGCATGTTACCGGCTGATATGCTTAAGAGGCGCCCTCCTAAACCATTTCACTAGAGTTTTTTTTTTTTTCCGATTGTTGATTCCGATTTTGATTCACTATTGATGTTTGGTTGTCATGGCTGCCCTACCGCATCCCCCCGACATTGCCGCGTTTAATAGTTTCGAATCCATGTTTTCGTATTCCATTGGACACGAAAAGTAGGGGGCGATGCTGAGATTTTTTCAGCGCTGCCATTTCAAGCACGGTGTATTATGGGTTTTCATGAACACATCGTCTTTACCAGTTATTATTGCTCATTCACTGAGCGTATTCGGTACCAATAGCAACCGAGGTTAAGTGCCTTGCCTGCCCAAATATACACAGGTTTGACAATAGAGTGGACCCAAAACCACTCTACGTGTATCGAATATTTGTGAGAACTAAAAAGTATAATTTTTTGTCTAGTTCTGACCTTTAGTTACAAGGTATACAGCCCTGTGAAGTTTAAAGGTCATCCTGGGGTTGGACTTACCCATAAAATCCTCTTTTGTTGAAGCCGGTGTAAAATTGTTCGTCTTGCCTTATTTGACAATCGTTGATATTTGGGTACATCTAGGGTCTATAGGATAGGGGTCCCCAAAACATGAAACCTCAAAATTTTATACCAGAGCAATAATATGACACCAGTTTAAAAAACAAAATCGGAGCATTTCGATAATTTTTACCCAGGATATGTCCTTGAAACCTTATCGCAGGGCTGTATCCCGTGAACTAAAGGTAGGAAACTAGAACAGACCAAACATTTTTTAGTCTCATAATGAGAAAAAACATTGGTGTACATTTGAACACAAGTTGACTTAATTTCCAATTTACCCATTACTAATTGTACCCCCTTATATTACAATGTCCCATGTTTCCCAAGGTGGACCCAAAAAATTCTGATTCAGCCTCTTCAAACTATAGAAGAACATCTTCAACCCTTCCCAACTTTGAGAATAGTTTCTCATTTATAACCACGATACATTCAACACATTCATTTCACCGCGTACAAGCGCCCATAAGAGTCCTGCAAACATCACTCTGTTGGAGTAATGCTACCTACAATTTTCACGGGGGAATTTGCACTTCGTCTAATATCATTTCGTCTAATATCCAGATAGTCTAATTCCATTTGCTAAATCACATATCCTAATACCCACATACTCTAATTTCATTTTATCTATTAACCATTTGACTAAATACCATTTCGTCTAATCACCTCATCGGCTAATACCATTTCGAATAATGCCCAGTTGGTATAGTCACTACGTTGTCCTACCCATTTCGTTCTAATGCCATTTCGTCTACTGACTCATTTGGTATAATCATCAATTGTCTAAAACATTCGTCTAATGCCATTTCCTCTACTGCCCATTGGTCTAAGCCCAGTTGTCTAAAACCATTTCGTCCTAATGCCATGTCGTCTAATGCCACTTCGTCTACTCACCATATTGTCTACAACCATTTCGACTAATGCCATTTTCGTCTAATGCCCATTTCGTCTACCCCGTCTACTACTCCTCATTTTGTCTACTGCATGTATACACAGAGGCATCCATATTACACTCTAAATAACAAACACGAAATGACATGTTGCACCTTATTATTTCCTTCCGATTTCTAACCTTTTATACGTTTTTACCTAGCTTTTCTTAACCTTGCCCCCCCTTTTCACACATTTCAAACATATTTTGTGATATTTGAAAATAAGTTGACTTTCTATTTTATGCTTGTCAAACTTCTGTTTGTTAATACAGAACCTGTTGCTATTTTTCATGTTACAATGTTTTTCGGTGTGTGATGCATTCTTTTTTCTTTCGCTTATTTCTTGTCAAAATAAATAGCATAAACACAGCATTCGGGATCTGACTGCACTATGTTTGGCCAAAATGTGAGAACTCAATATTGAAGCTTTCTTGGAAAACAGCTTTTATTCTCATCTAAAAAAAATCAAGAATCAAATACAAAATTATACTGATCTAATATGACGAATCTTCTGAAAAAAATAGACCTTTTACGGATAACCCCCCGTCGTACAATCTTCGTTTCGGCTCCACACTTTCTACCAGTGTCATGCATAACAGACTGTGCGCATTAATAGGCGCAAGAAAAACAACACAAACACAAAAACAGTTTGTATGGAGTCCGAAGACCGCACGCATTGCTTTTACAATTGTGTTTTTAGCGCATTTTATTATTATTATTATTTTAGATTTTTTACTCAATGGAGAAAGGGGGTCGTTTAAAAGGGAAGAGCTGGGGAACACTCAAAAAGGATGAACGTTTTAGGGGCCGAAAAAATTAAAATGGATCAAAATGCGAATAAAAAATGTTCGCATTTCGCGTTTTCCCTATATCTTTTTTACCCCTGCATTAAAGTCTAGAAAGTTACCTTCAAATGTAAACAACTATTGTGTGAACTTAAGTAGGTATATCGTGTTTAATAAACGTTTTAGTGTTGCCCGCTCATGTTCATGTTCATCTCCAACAAAACATCACAGTGCATTAATTGACAATTGTATCTATCACTGCGAGTCGTGTTGTGGGGGGTCTTGTGGGATGAAAGACCGCCAAAATGCCCCAATAAAGGTTTTTCGGGTTCCAAATTTGCAAAAATTTTGAAAATTTTTGCAAAAATTGCATCACAATTGGTGTTTTTGGAGTGAAAATATCCCCCCAAATATGTGTCTTGGGTTACAGTTTGGTACGATATATAAAGCTATGGGGTCTTTGGGGTGACATTTGCAAGCTTATGGGGTCTTTGGTGACAGCGATGCTGAAAATGGGGGTCTTACCAGTCTTACATTGCGCGTCACTCCAGGAGGGGTGCCCCCCCTCCCCCGGTTGAGACATATGAACTAAAGTCCTTATTCCTGACATGATATCATATATCTCTGGGAGCACATTGGTCTTTTGTAAATAATGTTTTGTTCGTCCCTCGTCGCGCAAAATAAGAATAACCTTTACAGTAGATATTAGATTTTTGAAATATGTAAAAAAAATAAAAAAAATAAATCATTATAAAAAATAAGAATTTTTTCGGTCAATACTAAATCGCTTTACGAATGAACTCGTATACACCAATGATAACACGTCTAACTTTTTTGGATTTCATTAGTTCGGAAGGTGTTCTAACCCTTTTATTTTACACAAGCAATACCGGAAGCGGGTTTCTTTTAACAATTCCGCCCGGGGGGGGGGGCACTTGTCGCATGGTGGAAGATGATGCATGAAAGAAAACGCGTAAAGGGTCCTTTTTTCAAACAGGCGATGTATGGTGTACATTGATTAGGTTCAACAATAGCAAAATATGGAAAAAAGTATTTTTTTTCTTAACCTAAAATTTTGGATTGTCGACTTAGGTATGTAATACTCAAATTCGCAGAGAGATCCAAACCATCATCAATATTTAAACAAGCAACAAGACAATAAAGGCTTTAATTCTTTTTATTTATGAACGTCAATCATTGCACTTGTTTAGGGTAGAAAAGACTGACAACAACTCGTCTAGTAATAGGGTGCATTTTGTAAGTTCCCGTGTTCACGCATCATCATCATCCTTTGAAAAGTGCTCCCTTCCCCGGAACAAATTTACATTTTGAAAACCTAAACAATATACCGTGTCAAATGAGATATATCACCCTCAGAGAATAGTCCTCGGGATAGTCGTCTTTCGGACCTCTGGCCCAAGGAAGAGTAGCCCTTGTTTTATTTTTTTTAAGATATATGCCTTATAATAGCATCATATCCACCTTTGAAAAGATATAGCCTATAATCCGTATTTACATCTGCTCAATTTTTCATTTGTGTCATAATTTCCTCCTTCCACAGTAATTTACAAACACCCTTAACACATTTCCAAAACTTTTAAAATATTTCCATAATTTTAACCCTTATTTTTCCAAAACACTTGCGCAAATTGGAACTTTCGCTATTTCTCTAGAAAAACCCATTTTTATTGTTGTTGGCCGATTCTTGAATTTATGGACGTCCATTGTGACGCCATACTAGGTATGTTGGTACTTATATTTGGTATCAATGGAAAGAAAAAGACCAACTATCCATGGTATCAATCATAAGCATGCGAATCCCAAAAGGGATGTTGTAACACGCGCCCGGTCACCCGCCCTTTGGTAAACCATGTGGTTAAAAAAGGCTCGGTATAAGACAAGGATTAAGGTTCTTGCACACGAACCAAAACGATTTTATTTAACTGCTGTATAGCACATTTTTTTTATTTTTTTTATTCTTTTTGTATTTTTAAAGCTTTTTCATTGTTTTGCATTTTTGGAAGATTTTATCTTGAGGGTTCCAGATAGGGCCGCTCCAGGTTTTTTTCTGAGTGTAGGCAACAGCATATATTAAAATATTTTGACTGACTCAAATTACAAATTTGTGCACTTTTTTGTATTTTAAAGGTGCACCGAAGAGATTTTGAGACACCCACATATTGTGTCAAAATAGTCATTTCAGATAGATAAGACACTGCATATTCTTACCTTTATTTGGCTACAGAAAGGTCTCAAGATGAAAAGTGATTTTCGACTTTGTTTTATAATTTCAATGTAAACCTAGCTGAATTTTGTTGCTACTTATACGAAAGAGAAATTTCACAATTTTTTGTACCAAAGTAAACATTTTCTCGACTTAATTCCTTTCAGATGGGGATTGGAGATTTTTTATGGAAAGCTTTACAACTCAGGCAAAATAATTATTTGGATTTTTAGGATACCCTAATATGTGAATCTTCACTGCAACCTTTAAAGTTTATTTTGTTATGCGATTCAGTTTAACCGGTTATTGTACTAATTATTAATACTCACTTCTTATACTTCCCTTTGCAGCTAAACAATTTTGAGTTGTTTTTATTTTATTACAAAGCAATTAAATTTTCAAAAATTTCATTAATTTGCTTTTCTAATCAGACTGTCAACTGACTAGTAATACTGAGTGAAATCTTGTTAGAATTACTTAAGTATTCATCTGACTTGAACACCAAATTCCTAGAAACCAGTAGTTTACCTACAACATGTACCTACTTCCTAAGGACTTAAATAGTCGCGCCCCTCGTCGGACTTGGGCTAATCCCTCAGGAATCGATGTTCCACCTTGAACCTGGACAAATATTCCTCAAGCACTTTATAATTCACCTATAATTGGATACATTTCAAGTACTTGGCATTCCATGTTGGACATGGACACTTACCTACGGAACGATATTCCACCTCTGCTCTGTCAGGGTCATCATCATTTCTAATAGTTATTAGATAACTGATCTGAGACGAAATCGGCTTGCCTTAGGCAAAATGTGTTAGACTAAATGGTTATTTAGACCGACTGGTCATTAGACAAATGGGTTTAGGCAAAATGGGGTTAGACTAAATGGTTATAGACCAACTGGTCATTAGATCGAAAGGGTTTAGACAAAATGAGTTTAGATTAAATTGTTAGTAGACCACTGGTCATTAGAAAAACGAAATAGGTTTAGACAATTGAGTTTAGACTAAGGTAATTAGACCCACTGAATCATTAGACGATGGGTTTTAGACGAAATGGTTTTAGACTAATGTTATAGACCAAACTGGTCATTAGACAAATGGGTGTAGAACGAAATGATATTTACGAAGTGGAAATAGACCTAAAAAAAAATAATGGAATATTGCCGCAAATGATTGTTCAGACCAAAATGGCAAGTAGACCATCTGGTTATTATAGATCAAGTGACAATAGACTAAGTGGTTATTAGCCTAGGTGGCAATTAGACCTCTGATTTTAGACTGAATGCTGCATGTTTTTAGACCAAGTGAGTTATTAGACTAAATGGAAAGACTGAAGTGATGTAGACCTTTCACGGAGCGCCATATATCATTTATCATTTCCTCCTTTCCTTATTTCCTATCAATATCATAATACATTACTTCAAAAACATTTTACTGTGGCATACAATCAATAGGACCTGAAACTGTGAACATTTGGCGAGCGCCCAAACGTTTCAAAATTCTTAACGGAAGATTTGGCAGCAACAATAGCTGACAGCATTTTAAGTTATCCTCACAATGTCAATGTTGTATTTCCAGGTTTTATTTCGTGCTTTGTTATTGCGGTGACGGCAACCATCGTTGGCCATGTCTTTCCAAGTTTAAAATTTTCAAATTCAAATTTTAACCAATGCATTTATCTTACAGACAAGATGCGTCACGCAATGTGATATTTCGAATTACTAGAAAAAAGAACATTCGCTTTAAAAGTTGCAGTGGTAACGCGAGGGCCGAAAATAAGGACAGCAATCGCTATGACGTGGCTACGATTGGCCAAGATGAACATTTTTTCAATTGATGGCTTCTCATCATAGCACAACACTCTTGCTTTGTTTGTATACGTTCAACACAGTCATTAAACTGGCACAAGCTCCTGTAGGGTCGTGCACATCATTTCCTTGGAGTTATGCTACTCTACACTATGTGTTCACGGAGCATTGAGATCGCATGTATCCTTTTCATTCCTTACGACCACCATTACTGTCCAAGTCGTTTAATGTGGCCTACGGCAATTGAGCTGACACTATGAAAATTGTGCGCCAAACCTTTCGAGTTCCTTAACGGGGTGATGCAGCAACAATAGTGGACAAGCTTCGAATCCCGCAACACTGTCAATGTTGTTTATGTGTCGGTCAAATTTAACAATCCGGGGTTTAGTCTACAGACATGTCCGCAATTTTTACATTTCGTATTTGGAAAAAGGAAAGGCGTTTAAAAGTTGCGGTGTAAGCGCAAGGGCCGGCCAATATAAATAAATAAAACTCCGTTATGAAAGTGGCTAAGATTGCCAAGATGAAAGGTTTTCTTCTTCAATTGAGGATGTCATCATAGCAAAACATCTTCTTTGCTTTTGCATACATTCAACACTGTCATTTAATGCGCACAAGCTCTGTAAAGAGGTCGTGCAACATCATTTCTCTTTGGAGTTAATGCTACCCTACAGTGTTCACGGAGCCATTGAGATGGATATACGTATCTTTATCATTTCTTGTAATTAAGAAGACCTTTTATCAAGCGTTGATATTTATTCAATTGTGGAGTCCGCCCCTCTCTGGACCGCTCAAAGCGGAGTTCGTAATCAAAGCCTTTTCGCAAATATTGCAATTCTTTTGTTTACCATGAGTTTCGGGAATATTTCTTCCGAAAAATGCGATCGTGATGGTCAATGATGCGTCATCGTTCGCTTTTAAAATAGTTCCTAGATTACGAGTTTATTGGAACTGATCAATAAACCATTCAATTATTGGGTTTTGGTAACGATTCAAAACAAAGCGAAGACAGCCATCGACAGCCAGGATACCTGATACAGCTAACTCGGGAATGTAAAATGGCGAAAACGCTGCTGCGGTGAAAAACGGCCCCGGTGAAAACCATGGGGATGGACATTACATTTACATGAAATCGTTTGTCATGTGTGTAGATCCGGGGTGTAGATATTCGAGCTAGCCGCGCATGCACCTACGGTACTGTGATGAGCTATGGACTATTGAAGAGTACGGCTACGTTGCTACTGATGTGATAGTTTATGGCCAGCCACCAAAGCGCCATAACCATAACGGATTGCGCAACGCGTTGCGAGAAGTAGCAACGCGTTGCGAATTTCAGCTAACGCGTTGGCGACATTTCGGCCACGCGTTGCGACATTTCAGCACGGCGTTGCGGTGTCCGGCCGTCGGCCAATCAAAAACACGAATTTCTGTGACGTAATTAAAAAAATCGGACCACAACGCGTTGTAGATACTTGCCAATGCGTTGCAAAACCTTCACAAACGCGTTGCGAGTTCACAAACGCGTTGCAAGCTTCACAACGCGTTGCTAAGGTAACAAGCCATAAGGGTCATAACGATGCCGCAACGCGTTTGTGAGAAAGTCACAAACGCGTTGCGACATTTCGCAACGCGGTTGCGGCATTTGGCAACGCGTTGCGACATTTCGGCAACGCGTTGCGACATTCATGCCCAACGCGTTGCGGTGTCGGCCCATCAAAATCATGAATTCCTGTGAGGTATTCAAAATATAAATACTCAAAACGCCCGTTAGCGACCTTCACAACGCATTGCCAGCATAACGTTTATTGGACCCTTATTGCCTTCACAACGCGTGGTGAAGTTGGCAACGCGTTGTGAAGCTCCGCAACGCGTTGTGATGGCTTGCAATACTTGTGAACCATATGGGTCATAACGTATTGCAGCAACGCGTTGTGGATCTTTTTTTGAAATACGTCACAGAAAATTTGAAATTTGATTGGCTGACGACCGGAAAACCGCGTTGCCGAAAGGCAGCAACGCGTTGCTACTTTCTCACAACGCGTTGACGGCAATACGTATGGACCCTTATGGGCTTGTAACCTTAGACAACGCCGTTGTGGAAGCGTGCAACGCGTTGTGAAGCTCGCAAAGCGTTGTGAAGGTTCGCACGCGTGTGAAGGTGCGCGTCCCCTAAATTCTCGGCTTGAATTTGTGAACTAGACGTCATTTCTGGCTTGAATTGGGATGTTCGCCACTGGCACGTCACATTTGCGTGGCATGGTCATGATACGCGGGTCAGGAGTCATCATTGTAAATTAATGTTCAAAATCAATTGTCATGTCTGTGAATGGCAATTTGACCTGGTCACTGAAGTATTGAAATTGATAAATGACCTGAAGTATGCCTTAGTCTAGTCTCATATTCAGTGTGTGTGTTTTGTGCAGGGAAGGTGGGAATAACTTTTACGGGGACTTTTATTTTCTGCAGACGCTGGGCTTCAACTAGCCCATCTGCCACATCTCACATACAGTACGGACTTCACTCGCATCGCAAGCTGTCAAGAACTTCGTCGGGTGAACTATTTTGCTTTGAATCGTTTGCGAAAGTAGGCCGCTTGCAAAATCGATATGGTAATTTTGAAGGCGCACGTCATGATATTGGCAAGTATTGAAAACGTTGTCATCGATGAAATTGGGCGCGTGCTTTACGATGGACGACATACTTGATTGACACATTATGCTGCACAGGGAGGGACAATACCAATTGCCGCCAAAGGGACGCCTTGCTCGCTCGGCTTTTCTCACGCCTTAGGCGATTCGACACGAGCCTTCGGGGCGCTCGTCGGTTGGTGGATTAAAAATGCGAGGGTCTTTGACAAAGACTTAAGTTGCGCTCAAAACGTGAGTTCCTTACGGGAGTGTGCAGGAACAATAGTGAAAGCAATCCTTCGATCCCGAACAATGTCAAGGTTATATTTTTCCTGGTTTATTTCGTGCTTGTGGACTTGCGTGGCTGGCACCATCTTTGCACTGTTTTTTCAGATAAACGTCACAATGTCAAATTAACAAATACAACATTAAGGCCTGCAAGACATGCCACACACAATTCGATTACTAAGTGAAAAAAGAAAGGCTTTTAAAAGTTTGCGGTGGTAAAGCGAGAGTGTAACTGAATCACAGTAATCGCTATGGCTACTAAGATTGGCAGATGAATGTTTTCTTCAATTGAGGGACGTCATCATAGCAAAACATCTTGTTTTCTTTTGTATCCGTCAACAACAACAGTCATTGAATAACTGCGCCACAAGCTCCTTTAAGGTGGCGGCAACATCATTTCTCTTTGGAGTTAATGATAATCCCCAGTGTTCACGGAGGCATTGATATCGCATTTTCCTTTATCATTTCCTTTAAGACGCACAATACTTCCCAGTCGTTTAATGGGGTGGTCCGTGAAGACCAATTGAGCTGACACTATGGGAATTTGTCGGGCGAAAACATTTGGTTGCCTTACGGAGGTGTAGAACGCAGCAATGTGGCATACACAAATTGATCTGACATTATGAAAATTGCGCCAACCATTTGAGAGTTCCCTTAATGGTGTACGCGCAACAATAGTGACAAGCATTCTAATCCCGCAACAATGTCCATGTTTGTATGTGTTCATGTTTAATTCGACGCTTGCTAACTTGCAGTGACTTTCACCTCTTTGGCAATAGCTTTTAAGATAAAACTCAAATTGCAAATTTAACAAATACAATTAGCCGGGCAAGACATGCCACGCAATGTTACAATCAATTACTAAGGAAAAAAGAAAGGCGTTTTAGGTCTCCTAAGCTGCCATCAGATTTTTCCGTTCGTTGCACCCAATTAGTGATTATTTTCCCATATATCACCATTGAAGGGGATTTTTCCCCTGACTATTTTTAGGTATGTTTCCGCCCCAAAGAGATTGCCACGTAGCGTGTCGGCCATGTTCAAATGGCCGCCATTGTTTTATGTAAAACCCGCCATTAAAATTTCATTAACAGATAGAAATTCTATCCACGACTACACGAACCAAAGTTTTTAACTGCATGAAGGGGGCTTAAATATCTTGGCGTCCAATATGGCAGAAGCAAGGAAGGCATCTTTTGCTAAATGAACTTAAAATGGACACATTGTTGAAATAGACCCGGTTGTGAAAGCATATTTTAGTCCGGTGGAGAGCCATAGTCGGGGCCTCCATAGACGATAACGGAATAAAGCGTGAACGTAATGTCTGCGTAAAGAGTCAAATGAATCGATTGCTCCATTGTTCACCATTGTTTCCCGGACTATGAGTGACGCCGGACAATGGTACTTCTACACCGGGGTGATAGTTGGGAGCACTATGAAGCGCGTCTCCCAAAAAGAATTTATTGGCATTTATATTTTACGACGGCTGTTTTTAAAGATGGCGGTGATTATATTCGCTATAGGATACGTAAATTAGGAAGAAAAAACAACTTTTCGACGGTATTAAACAACACTTTCATATAATGGACCCTAAGATCATTTCAGATGTAAAAAAAATATTAAAGTGTGGTATTGGTTTGTTCCTATAGCGGGCCGTTACAATAGCTGGTACTACGTGGGAATATAACGTAGTTTTAAAATGACTCTAAATAGTTCATAGGAAGACAACGCTCATATCAACCTGATACAATAAAGTTATAGAAAGGGGCTTGTGGACTGTATTAAGGAGATCAGTGACGTCATAGGTGCTTCCCAGTAAAACTAAAAAAAAAAGATATACTTATTGAAGAAGTGAAAAATTGTCTATATGTAGAAGTAAACTTTAAATATAGTGACCTAATATTCTTCGAACACATCAAGTGCTAGCTTGTTTCTGACTGTACCAGGCTCCTTCACCGCTCTCTACTGACTAGATCAGCAAATTGCGGAAAAATGTTATCAGTAGTTTCGTTTTAGGTTCTTATAATGCCAAACGATGTGCAGGGGTGTTTTCTTCTTGATTTTGTCCCCCGGAGCGGGTATGAACCACCGGACCATCATGAGTTTATGATATGGCCGACCCCAAAACAAAGGTAATTTAAATCCCTTTTGATGCTCTCGAAATATCACTCGCATTCTTACCCCAGTATTTGCAATTTTAGTACATTTACCAAAACATGCCTCTACCGGCGGCCATCTTGGACACTTAACTGTTTAAGCCCACTTCATTAAGGTAGAATTTAGTTCGTATAGTCCTGGATAAAATTCCTATTATAATGAAAATGACAATGTGCGTTTCATAAAAACAATGGTGGCCATTTTGAAATAGGGCAGAACGCGCTAATGTGCAACTTTCGAGGCGGCACACATACCTAATCGTAGTCAGGGGGCACCCCCTTTCAAGGTGCTATATTGGAAAATTAATCACAGGGGGTGCAATAAAACTCGAATTTAAGGCCCGTAAAGAAACTGGCTCATGGACTATTAAAGTTGCGGTAGTAAATGGAGAGCAGACCAGGGGTAAATTTGAAATAACATAGCAATCGCTATGACGTGGCTAAGATTGGCCAAAATGAAATGTTTTCTTCAATTGAGGGTTCTCATCTTGGTGTTTGTATACATTCAAACAGTCATTTCTGCGCACATATCTTTAAGGGGTCGTGCAACATCACTTCTCTTTGGAGTACTGATACTCTACAGTGTTCACGGAGCATTGAGATACTGTTATCTTTATCATTTCCTTAAGACCATAATACTTCCCAGTCGTTTAATAGGCAAAGACAAATTGAGCTGACGTATGGAAAATGCGCCAAAGTTTCGAGTTCCTTACGGATTGTGCAGCAACACTAGTGACAACATTCGAATCCCGCCCAACAATGTCAGATGTTGTATGTGTCATGTTTTATTTCCGTGCGTGCTAACTTGAGTGGCGCACATCTTAGCAATGGTCTTATAATATAAAACTAAAAATGGCCAAACTTAACAAATACAGTTTAGTCTTACAAGACATGTCACGCAATGTTATATGTTCGATTACTAAGGAAAACGAAAGGCGTTTAAAGTTGTGTTCGGTAAGCGAAGGCAACACAAATGTAAATAAACACAGCAATCGCTGGATGGCGTGGCTAAGATTGACCAAGATGAAAGTTTCCTGTCAAATGAGGGGGATCATCATTTAGCCCAAAACATTCTTGTTTGCTGTTCGTATTTTCAAAGTTTTACTGGCTCAAAAATGTGTCACTAAAGCGCTTTGTTTATGTAAAAACAAGCCATCCCATCAGTTAGAGCAAAAAACCGAATGAAATATGATGCGTTTGGCATAAATTGAATTGGTGCCTAT
>JAMKCH010073271.1:0-84834 GCA_023653785.1 Ophioderma brevispina | reverse complement strand
TGCCGAATTGACCATAGGTTTATTTGTCCTTGCCAACTGTAAACTGTTTGTACATTGGTAACGAGGCTGTCCTTGCCCCTTGAATTTGAACCATCGGGTGTTGACCATGACGCAGTCCTTGCCTTATCGCTCACGGTAAGCTTTTGGCTGCGATCGCCATTTGACTGCTACTGGCACCAACTTTACAAATTCCACGTGGGTTCACGAACTAGCAGATACGTTGTTAACACTACTGGAGCTGCTTTAATCGGCTTGATCTACGGCCATGCGATGTATATGTGCCCGTCTAATACTGTTTCCATTGAATGAAGATTCAGTAACACTGGTTCTCCATCCGCCTGATCCGCGAGTCATTTTATTTGGAATGGCAACTGACAAAACTGCATCATAATTTCTTGATGCACGGATCCAAACAACCGAATGTTCCGAAGCAGAACTACTCGTATTTATCTTATATATCAATCTTGTAGCACGAGTATCAAAACCATAATACAGTAACTGGGCACACGAATGGAGAATCAATTGCCGATGACAATTACTTCCAGTATAAACCAATTTTCATAAAACTGACCACACGTCCGCCTGTGATGAAAACAGATGCATTGTGAAAAAAAAAAAAACCAAGCAACTGAGCAGACGCTGCAAATAATCAATGCGCCATTAGCAACCCAATACATACCTGAGCGCACGATGGCGCTTGAATGCACCTATTGAAATACAAGACGAACTGCAAAATTTAAATACTGCCCTTGCACATACGCGACCACAATTCCTTTAGCCTGTTGACAACCCGTTTTCTTACGCTGCTCTCATAAAACGTTATTTGTATGGCTAAAATCGGCCAAACTTAATTTTCAGGTCTCTCCGCATAATTTTCATAGTTTCTGAACCCAAAGTCCCAAATACACCAAATAAAATCTTCTGATAGCCTGTTTATCTCTGTAAAACCCCAACCCCAAAGCAGACCATTGAACAAAAATACCGTTTCACCTTGAAGAAAAATCTTTTTTCATGAATGTAGGTTTTTATTGACTCACCTGTACAGTGAAAAACAAAGACGTTAGTAATGATCACGCACTGAATCTCTGAATGTCAAAAGCACTTATGTAGGCAAAAAAAAGTATGTTTGTTGGCGTAACGGAGAAAAATACATGGTCGGTCGGTCGGATTTTTTTTTTATTTTTTTTTTTAATTTTCTCAATGTTTTTACTCTAAAATCTGAACTACAGATGCTACTATTTAAAGTAGGGGGGCCGGCAAGAATAGCGTCGTTTTTTGCCGTTTCCCATAGGGTTTAGCAACGTATCACGAAAACTTTGACAAATATTCTAAGAGAAACTATGTTTAATATCAATATTTTTCCACGCAAAATCGGTTGGAGTTGAAGAATCACTCCTTGTAGTATTTATTTTGTATGAATAACGGTACCAACGGGATCCATTTTGAACGAGGCTTTTTTTACCTCATGTTCAATCGTCAGGTCACCCGCTATTAATAGCTGCGGACCATGTACCAGGGCCGTAAACCAAGTAGCCTATGCACCACCGTTGAATGATTCGTTGACCTGCATTTAAGCAATCCCCTCATGTCCGGTCTTTAAAAAGGATTGTATAGTTTTGCAGCACATTATGCACACCGACTAAGGCAAGGCAAATTAGATCGGTCGCGAAATAGAAATAGACCATACGGGGATTCCCACTCCCACTCACTGTCTATTTATAAACACCGACAGTGACCTTCAAATTCCGGTCACTGTTCAGGCGCGTCCAATGACTCGTTCGGCAAGTTTTGCGTCTATGAAGAGCTTGGCCCGCCACCGCCTGATTTAAAGCTTTTTTTCAATGGACATAGTGCAAATTCTTTTATTTTACTTGTTGTATTTGCTTTGGTTTCTTGTTTTGTTTTTTTTTCGTCTTTATTTTGGTAAAAAACCTATTTGTTGGATGAAAATTCTGGGGTCGTCGGCAGAGATAGGTGGGTTTTTTATTTGGGTGGCTAATTGTGCATAAAAACCTCGGGTCTACGCCAAACAATGTGGTTATGCCAATGTTCATCCTGGTGAAAGCACAAACCACGTTGTCACATATGCATTGCATACCACGGTCAATTATTGCGTTTCATTGCAGGGTGAATGTACGTGCGAGATACGCTGGTCGTTTCCTCCTTCATCGATACTCATTGGAATCACCAATCCAATCTACAAACAAACAGATAATAACCGCATAGATATTCGGACTAAACGAAGTCGGACGAAACTATTAAGATTTATAAACGCATTTATATAGACTAAAGGCTACCATGACCCCCCTGCACCCCCCTCCCCGGGGATTTTTGGAGACACCATTTTTGTGAAGCTTATACCATAAGTAACTGAATTCAGGTTGTCTGCAAAAAATCCCCACCCTGGGTTAAAGGTGAGGGCGCCTTTTCAAAATGGCTGCCAAAATAGCACCACCCCCCTTCGGAGAGAAGTGACCAACATGCCTAGCACACCAGAAACATCATAGGCACTTAATTGATATTTGATACCAATAGATAGCTATGATCCTCCTCGTTTCAAATGAGTACGCAACCTGCCTAGCATTACTCACAATGACGTCATAAAGTCGCATATAGCAAAATTGTCAATTTTCCCATAGACACACATAGGGGAAAATTCAATTTTTTCGCCAAAAATGTTAGGAATATCATTGTTCATGCGTTTTTTGTCTCTACTTGATGGAATCTGACTAGTTTTATAAACTGCGAGCCTTTAGTGGTATCATACTGTTTGTTGAGTCGCTAAAATTACGAACCATCCAATTTTTCCACCCATATTCAGTACATGTTTTTCATATTTCCCTCAACATATGACGTCCAAGTGACGTCATAATGGGGAGGCGTACTTATTTTGATACCAATGGAAAGAAGAAACCTAAGCTACCCTGTGGTACTCAAATGTACAGACGGGATGTTTCAGTAACGAAATCACGGAGGGGGTCGGGAGTTGTTACCAAAAACGGCTCAGGTAGACGAGGGTTAAGTGACACGTGACAATTTGTCGATGCTGTCCTAATCCTTGGTAGATCGACATATTTGTGCCAGAGCACTGTATGAGAGATTTGTTGAGGATGCACCTCCAGAGAGCCAATTATTCAAGCCCTGCTTTGGTACCAGGCTGATGTGGCAGAGCCAGAATTTCCTCCACCAGATGATCATGGTTGAAAGTTAATGATGGTGCACTAATACAGTGGCCATCAGGAAGTGATGGCCACCGAGTTGTCTGATATAATAGTCCGGAGAATAATCTGATACAGAAGAAGACCATTAAGACTCACTCAAGAATGAAGAGGATGAACGAGAAATCAATTTCCGAATCAAAGGGCTGCATTTAAGCTCATATACCAGGAAACAGCATTGCTTAAAAAGATTTGCCAATTGAACAATACCGATGATTATTAAAATTGGAAATTCTTCTCATCGTATCCAACCACAGTGTTCTCAAATGTGATCTAGTCAGAGTTGGGTACAATGTCTAGCTGCTTGACTGAATTCTGTAAGGTCCTTGACCTGTGCATTGTTGCACCAACATTGGACAGATTAAGAGATGCTCCAGTTTCCTGATCTGCTTCCAGGTAACTCCACTTCTGCAGGAACCTTTGATCGGCCGGTTTCTGGATCTCAATCACTGAGACACCGCCACTCGCCCACGAAAAGCCCCCCAGGCGGAAGATCTCACCAGGCTCAATACCATAATGCCACTTGGATACAGCAAAGTCTTTCTTTCCACAAGCCAACTCCCAAACGCCTTAGAGACTATTTCAAACTAGGACCGGACTTGCCTATAAACTACTCGGACGGAACCTAGGCGGTCCGTCACTGGCTCTGTCCAACACAGGGTGGCCCAATACCGATACTGGGCAGCTATACTCATGCATGCCACGCTTGCTGCAGTATAAGTGGTCTCGCTGGATCTGCCGAAGACAAACCGACAGGAGGCATCCAACGACGGGTCAAACTTTGGGCTGACCCCTCCCATACATGGCCAGCATACCCCCCACATAATCAGCACAGGGCAAGCGCCGTCATCTCAGGGCATGCTGCAATCAGGTAATGGGGAAAGTCCCTTGTGGGGTTTCAGGGCATAGAGACGGCGGAAGCTCTTGAGGGTTATGTCCTTATCTTGAAGCAGAATTACATGCTGACGTGCGGGGTCCGGGGCGAAGCCCCCGAAAGTTGTTGGGTTTAAGCATGTTTCAGCGAATTCGGAGAGCTCTCGGTTATATCGAAAAAAAAGAAAAAACAATCATGAAGCAGATGAACTAATACTGCCCCTAGCGGGGTCCAGAGTTCGGAGCCTGTGGAAGCTCGGAGTTAAATAGCCTGGTTTGAGTGCCTTCGGAGAGATCACAGTTATCTCCTTATCTTGAAGCAGATGAGCTTTACTGCCCCTTTAGTGTGGGTCAAGGTGACGGAACCCCGGGACCTCTCAGTTTTAGTATGTTTGAGTGGCCGTTCGGAGATCTCTCATTATATCATTATCTTGAAGCAGATGGACTATGCTGAACGTGGCAGGGGTCTCAGGGGGCGGAGCCCCAGGATCTTTTGGATTTTTACATGTTTTCCGCGCATCCGCAGCGCTTTCGTTTACCTCACAACATGAAGCAGATGAACTTACTGTGGAAGCTCTTATTAAATAGCATTTTGATTGCCTTCAGATAATCTCGGTTATCTCATATCTTGAAGCAGATGACTATGCTGCCTGTACAATAACACAAAAATCCCACCCCTCCCCCTAGTGAACTTTGCTCGCGGTGCGCTAAAATGCCAAGCTTGGCGTAAAACTTCTAAGTAATCGCTCTCTCATCCTTATCTGGGTCATTTTAGAGGAAAAAATGTGAAGGTAGCACCTCACCGGGGTTGGGTATGCCGGCCAAATTCTAAGGGTATGGGGGAGGGGTTGGGTTTCGACCTGAGGATATTTTAGGTGTATTTTTGAATTTGTGGCACAGAATGGCTCTAAAAACTTTATGTAAAACTAGCATTTGCCATCATTTAGCGCTGAAAACCGCATGAAAATCTGAATATTCTTACCTTTTTAGCGTAAAATTGGAAGTTTCGCCTATTTTCTGTGGAAAATGCCAAGTTCGTCCGCCGACTCGCGAATTTGATGACGTCCATTGTGACGTCATACTAGGGTATGTGGTATTATTTTGGTATCAATGGAAGAAAGAGGATCATGTCTATCCATTGGTATCAAAATCATAAGCTCGGTGCTTTGGAGGAAGTCTGGTAACCACCCCTCCCCTTGTAATCCGTGTTACAACAAAGGCTGTGTTGTGGTCAGAGTGTATAGTAAGTTATAGAATATGTTTTACATAAGCGCCCTCTATATAAACCTTGAAAGGCTAACTACTTCATATTTAAGTTTTTACTTTACCCCTCAAAATCCACTGGGTGCATGACACAGTATATAATTAGGTGACCCCGGCATTTTTCCTTTAAAGAGGCTTAAGTGTGTAAATCACGGTGTTTCATTGTTTGGTGGCCATTTTGAAATATGACGCCCTCTAGAGTCAGGTTAACATGCCAAAGTGTTCAACTATTCCTCGGTGTGGTTTTTGTGCGATTAGTAGTCACATAGTGCAGGAATTTAAGATCAAAATTTAAGGATTATGTCAAAAAAGGGCATTAGTAATATGCCGCCATTTTTTGAAAAAAGCGCCCTCACTCTTTAACCCATGATAGGGATTTTTGCAGACAACCGATTTTGATAGCTATATGTATAATGTTTCCAAAAATAGTGGTCGCCAAAAATCCCCGGGGGGGTCAGGGGTTTCGGTTATGGGCTCATGACCAAAATCACAAGGTGAAGGATCGACAAACAGAGTTCTGCAAGTGAATCAACTCTAATGTGTATTTTATTGTGGTTTTACACTGTCAACTAGAAAGTTTAGTGAATGAAACCACTCCGAGTGGTTTTATTACAAAATCCTTCGTTTACACATAATTTGTTAATTGAGCGGTGAGATTTAATACATGGTAAAGAAACAGCATTGCAGCAATATTTGTTTGAAAAAAATAGTGAGGGGGCACTCTTTTTCAAAAAGTGCCAATGGTTATTTTTACAGACTGGGTTTTAGATAAATACATTTATATTTACAGAAAAAACGTGTACAGTAATCACTTACTTCTACTTTTACAGTAAAGTGTAAAATAATCCCTCGCTTCTCCATGTATACGGAAGCCATTTATTATTCTAACGAGGGTGACGGCGTAAGCAATAACAAATCTTTCACTCGAGATGGGCAAGAATTTTTTAACGTTATTTTGACCTGATTGAATCCGGACCTCAGAAGACATTATTATTTTTAACTGAATCAAATTGATAATATTGATGTGTTCTGAAATAAGAACGAATATTCATTAATTCGCGCATAGTTTTGTATAAAAAGGTAACTTAAGGTTGCGTTAAGAATAGACCAAATGATTATTAGAAGCAAAAAGTGGTGTTTGATTCATTTTTAGGATTTTGCTCCCAAACCAGCATTTTACCCATGCATTTTACCATTCATTTCTACAGGGACATTGATACCGGACGTACTTAGGTTATTTCCATATCAATATTTATTAATTAATGAACAATGGTAGTAGTGTAAGTCTGCTGCCATGAGTAAACTCACCAAGGTCAAAGGTTACATTTATCTGAAAAATATTTTGTCACGGACCACCCCATGGTGCCATGGTGGTGGGTCAGTGCGAAAAGCGCATATTGTGTATAATAATAAGGACATTGATCCGGCTCATTGAGGTTACATATCAATATGTATTAAGTTAATGGAACGATGGTAGCAGTATAAGTCTGAGCTGCATGCATAATAATAATGGACATTTATAAAGCGCCAGACTCCGGCCAAAGGTCGCTCACTGCGCTAAAAACAAGCAAAAGCGATAACAATGAACAAGGAAGAAAAAACAAAATAATAGGATAAATCAACAACAAAAACCACTACAATCTGAATGCATTGTTGAAGAAATGGGTTTTTCAATGATGTCTTAAAGCTGGGAAATATTTTTTTTCACGGACATGTTGGTGCATGGTGGGGGGCAAGTGCGAAAAGTGGCCATTTTTCTCTAAAGTTAGGTATAACTGACATAACTGACATCTGTCCTACTCAAATAGTTCCTATGTTCCTTATGTTTACCGATTGACATTTGATTTCAGCAAATTTTGCGCTCCGAACTACCAAGTTATTAACACATAAGGTAATTAGGGAAGCCATGTGAACCCATAATTTCGTTCTTCGCGCATCATGTTTTAATGCAACAATATTTTGGGATTTTTGTTTTTGTAATTACCTTATAACATCATGAATACTTTCTTTACTTACGGTTTTGTGATAAAGCAAGGTTGAGAAATACCACCGTCAAAACGAATGCCTTGCAGATCCTGAACATAATTTCAACTCCAACTATTTGGTGAGACGTTTGAACAAAAATTAGATTTTTTCAGTTATTAAACAATGCCTATCCACAGTCTTCGGTGAGCCGTTTGGAAGGATGGAAGCGGCTGTTTAATATTTCCTATGTATACATATGTACGTGGGTTAGACACGTGCTAATTACTTAGGCAAAGATTAACAATACCAAAAGTGGGATATAAGTTGAAGGTTAAACTTTTTGGGTTATTTCCTTAGTGCAAGTTTTGTTTGCGTGGTGGTGGGATGAGCAGGGTATGAATTGGATATACGGGAAAACGTTTGCAGACATGGAAAGGAAGCCGTGACACCACCGTCATAGACAAGGTGATCAATTTTTTTCTATTTGCTTAGTTTAAATTTTGACAGTAAATTTGCAATGTACTTGAAACAACTAAAAATAAATAACTGGAGAGACCGTATAACCAATGACACTACATGCACGGTCGTGTTTACAGGAAAAACTACCAACATTTGAGGGTTACCAAGTACTTCTACTTTTTGATATCGAATATTTGCAAATTTCGATACCAAATTTCGATATCGACAACATAGAACATTTCAAATACTAATAATTTTCGATATTGAAAATTACTATATTTGAAATATACCATATCTCGACGCAGCACCGGCGTTCACAAATAAATTTTGAGCTTCTGTATAGTGTGTGATCAATTAACTTGGACCGTATATTCAAAAAGGAAGGAAAAGAAAGAGAAACACGAATAAAAGCTTTGACCTAACAACTTCTGTGCTGAACTATGGCAAGAAGTATATTGCACAATAGAACAGATAAACCTAGTTTTTCGTCGATAAACCTGTTTTTCGATCGAAAAAAAAAAAAAAACAGGTTTTTCAATCGAGAAACCTGGTTTTTCGATTGAAAAACCAAGTTTATCGGCGAAAAACCAGGTTTATCGACCGAGAAACCTGGTTTTTCGATCGAAAAACAGGTTTTTCAATCGAAAAACCAGGTTTTTCGAATTCGATTGTCATAGTTTTTTTAAAACACAGGTTTCTCGGTCGAAAAACTGTGACAATCGAATTCGAAAAACCTGGTTTTTCAATTGAAAAACCAGGTTTATCAAAAAACTATGACAATCGAATTGAAAAACCAAGTTTATCGTCGAAAAACCAGGGTTCTCGATCGATAAACCTGGTTTTTCGAAACTATGACAATCGAATTCGAAAAACCTGGTTTTTCGATTGAAAAACAGGTTTATCAAAAACTATGACAAGCGATTTCCTGGAAAAAACAGGAATTTCCTAACCATAGTAAATTGGTGTTTTATGGCACACTACCGGAACTCATGAGCTAGCAGCGCGCGCGATAGATAGACTAACATGTCAACATTAATTCAGCTTGTTGTTTTATTCATATCATATCAATTAAATCAATTAAAGAAACGATATGTCGTTAAATAAAGAATAAATATTATAATTCATACATTGATATATATGATTAGTGACGTGGGAGAGTGTTATTGATATTCCAATATTAGACGTTCAAAAAGGCAATAATAAGGTATGCGATCCGGTGGCTTTCTTCGCAACGAGGACAGAGTTGATTCGTAATATACAAGAACTTAACGGATTAATGGAATTCGATTGTCATATTTTTTTTTTTGATAAACCTGGTTTTTTCAATCGAGAAACCTGGTTTTTCGATTGAAAAACAGGTTTATCAAAAAACTATGACAATCGAATTCGAAAAACCTGGTTTTTCGATTGAAAACCAGTTTATCAAATAAAACTATGACAATTGAATTGAAAAAACAAGTTTATCGGCGAACAACCAGGTTTCTCGGTCGATAAACCAGGTTTATCAAAAAACTATGACAATCGAATTCGAAAAACCTGGTTTTTCGATTGAAAAACAGGTTTATCAAAAAAATATATGACAATCGAATTGAAAAACCAAGTTTATCGGCGAAAAACCAGGTTTTTCGCTCGATGAACTTGGTTTATAAAAAACCATGACAATCAAATTCGAAAAACCTGGTTTTTCGATTGAAAAACCAGGTTTATCCCAAAATATGACAATCGAATTGAAAACCTCGAAACAACCATGTTATCGACGAAAAAACCAGGTTTATATGTTCTATGCGCCAATATACTTGCATAAGAACCACAATCCGTAAACTATTGGGTATACACCTAACATGGCGGCCGTAAGGATCAAAAATTCTTGGATGGACGACTTTCTGGAAAAAGTGCTTTAATGCTGGAAAATGCACTAGTTATATAAGAAAGTGAGGAACTTTCATGATTGACATGGTAGATGGAAGTTTCTCAAACTAAGTGGCATTTGGAGAGTGAATTTAAGGCAATTACTCCGCGTCATCAATTTCACATCGATTTGCTGATTTGAAAATTACTAGCTTTGGCGACTATAGAGAATCTTGTGTTGCGGGTCTGACGTCGGGCGCGTTGGTGATTCCTAACTAAAAAAAATTCTGGTCATCATATTATGTTCAAAATTTGATATGAATGATTGTGCATGTACTTTGGGGTGATAGTGTTGTATTTCCGCGTGAGAGTGGTTTTAAAGTGACTCACATACTCAGTTGCCATGTTATATGAGGGAAAAACACACACAAATATTTTCAAGAGCCATCAGAACCTCTTAACCAAGCATTATCTTGCCTTCAAAATCCAGGATGGCAGCCAAATTGTCTCTAAAACAAGTTCCCAAATTTGTGGCGAAAAACAATCGAAAATTTCGTTCAAATGCAACGTAAGCTCTGTCAATTATATGTTTAATGTCATCTGCTTTAAATTTCGTTCAAATCCTTGAAATTACATACTTATATATTTAGTTAAATATTATCACAAATTATGATAAAAGTGCGCATTACAGTAAAAATAATATGAAAAATTAAAAAAATGCCAGCTTATTTTGGTTGTAACATACGTAAAATGAAAATGGTTGGTAATATTGGCCGCGGTCTTTAAACCTCAAACGTATCATTTGTTATCAGTTGACCAAAATCATGGAATTTTTAAAGGTCCCAGGAATGAGATGATAAACCTAGTCCAAATTTTACGGGGCATTCCTTTCCAATAAACAGGGCCCACAAAAAAGAATCACTACCAGTGACATCATTAGTGCAAACTGATTGATTTTTAGGCAATGCATGAATCAGATTCACACCAGTCACCTGGAATTTTCTATCACTCTCTGAAAAATCAATAGTCACTAATGATGTCATCACCAACCCAAATATTGAATGCTTTCTCGCCCCTCCTTGTAGACTTGACACAAACCACATCAATTCTATTTGCATTTTCTGGGACCTTTAAGCCTGACAAATAGCACAATATGGCCGCTTTCCTTAATTTGAAGATGCCATCAAGGCTGAATAAGAAGTTCTAAATATTTAACGATTTCAGTGAAAAGGGCAACGAGAGATTTTAAGTCATCAATATTTTCTGTGATATACAGTGAGTTCATATAGATTACACACTCAATAGATTCCCTACCTTTTATTTTAGTTACAGAAATAACTTAAAATGAAAACAAAATGTGATTTGTATATGCTTATATTTCAATAGAAAACATAAGCTGAATTTTCGTATCAAAGAAACAGTTCTCAGCCTAAACTTTTCAGATGGGTATATTTTGGATAGAAAGCTTTACACCAGTGCAAAAATCAGATTTTTCACATTTTTGGGACACCTGTTAAGGACTTTTATTTGTGTGGAAGAAACCACGAAATTTCGTTTTATATGCAACGTAAGCTCTTGTCAATTATATGTTTAATGTCATCTTGCTTTAAATTTCGTTCAAATCTTTAAATTACAATCTGTACAGGGTGTCTAAGAAAGAACGTTACCCTCCAGAAACGGCAATTTTTGCTTACTTAATCAATTCATATCCTTGTTTTAGCTTTATATTATGAAAATATATACTCTTTTGAACATATGGTGAAAACAAGAAAGAAAACGGTGAAAAAATAACCAAACAATGACTATTTCCCTAAAAATTATGCAAACCTACTTTGTCCACGACTACCAATAGCAGATAAACATGTACATTGTAGTTCTTATGGATTTGGGCACAAATAAGTCCTCACATTCAATTAATTTGTTCGCATGTAATGCATAAAAGCACCTGAAACATGCACTTAATTTGTTCTTCAGTATTAAGTGACCTAAATCCCCTCACCCGCCTCCCATCATAATGCAGATATGAATTTGGTTAAAAGCACCCTTTCCAAATAATGGTATTGGGGCACAACTCCTACAATGATTATATTCTACTGAACTGCTCTTGGGTTAAAGGACCATCGTTCATCGTGAATGGGTATAAACTTTTTCTGTCAATGTAGGGTTCCCAGTACGATGGCACTCAAGGAGAACAGAGAAAAAAATCTGGAGCATGGCAAGACTCTAAAGAGGTCCAAGGAGAGGGATATGGTCGTCAAAGAACAGGACGATCAGCCGCAAATAATGCTGCAGTGCGTGGAGAAATGAACAATAAACTCTAAAACCAGCCAGCAACGGACCTTGAAATTTGAGAGTATTATGTATTGGCCAGGAGGGTCTTAAACATTTTTATGTCGGGGATATTTTCATCCATGGTTTCCTCTGCTAATGCTAGCCGTGGACAAAGTAGGTTTGCATCATTTTAGAGAAAATACTCATTGTTTGGTTATTTTTTCACCGTTTTCTTTCTTGTTTTCACCATATGTTCAAAAGAGTATATATTTTCAGAATATAAAGCTAAAACAAGGATAAGACTTGATTAAGTAAGCAAAAATGGCCGTTTCTGGAGGGTAACGTTCTTTCTGAGACACCCTGTATATATTTAGTTAAATATTATCCACAAATTATGATAAAAGTGCGCATTACAGTGTAAAATGATATGACTTGGACAATTAAAAACTCATGCCAGCTATATTTTGGTTTGTAAATAGACGTAAAATGAAAAGTGTTGTAATATTGCCTTCCGTAATTCTTTTAAACATACAAATGTATATTTGTTATCAGTTGACCAAACATCATGAATTTTAAGCCTGACAAATAACACAATATGGCCGATTTCCTGAATTTGAAGATGCTATACAAGGCTGAATAAGAAATTCTAAATATGTAACGATGTCAGTTAAAGGTGACACGAGAGATTTCAAGTCATCACTATTTTGATGATATACAATGAGTTCATATAGATTCACACTCATAGATTCTCACCTTTTAGTTAGCAACAGAAATAACTTAATGAAAAACAAAAATGTGATTGTATATGCTCATATTCAATAGAAAACATAAGCTGAATGTTCGGTAAAAGAAAAGTTATCAGCTATCTTTTCAGTGGTATATTTGGATAGAAAGCTTTACAACAGCTGCAAAAATCAGAATTTTCACATTTTTGGGAACCTGTTAGTTGAAATCTCTCCTTGGCCCCTTTTAAATAGTAGTGAAACGGTCGGGTAGTAACGGCCGAGAGGGACGATATTCGGGAGAATATTCTCATATCTTTTTTTTCTCATAGGTAATCTCGTTTTTAACCTAAAAACCTTCAGGGTCAATGCAGTTGATATTGGAAAATCGAAATCACGGTCAATGGCTCAACAATCTCACTGATTATTATTTTGTAAAAAAACAATCCCAATGTCATGTGTTAGGACTTTATTTGATTGAATTCTTTAACTGTTATTATGTCGTTCTTCAGGAGGGGTTCGCTGAGTAGCACAAGTGTTTACCATATGCCGCACTTTTTCCAGAAACTGTTTGGGCCTATATTAACCAACAATAGTTCAGCCCATTTACAATTAGGATAGTTATATCACATGCATATGCATCATTCAAGTCATTTGTTGCGTATTCATTTCACGGCCTAATGAAATTTATGTTCAACAACGTGCGTTTCATATTCACTTATAGCCCAGTGCACTAAGCACATTGATGGTGCAGTTTTTTCCTAAAAGCATGAAACTTGGCATACTTATACATATTGGTCCCTGAACAAGTTCTGATATAGTGCCAAAAAGTAGCGCCCCCTATTGGCCTACAGCGCCTTCTTTAGTTTTAACCAATAATGAAATATTCCTTTCAAGAGCTTAAATGTCATTAACTCCACTATTTTTTTACCATGTGAGGTCCAGTAAGATTTAAAATGATGTACAGTATCTAGCTATTGATTTAAGTTAATAGATATGGATGCTATCTTAGATTTCAAATGGGCGGCAACTGAAATAATATTTAAGCCTAATTTAAGTTAAGAATGATGAAAAACACTAATTTTAAGGAACAACCCATATTGTAATGCTGAGAAGTTCAGAAAACACACTAATGACATTGCAGCTGTAACAGACAGCAGTAATGATGAATTTCAAGCTGCGGCTTGATTTCAAAATGGCCGCCTTGAACTATATTGGAATTTAACAAAATATGAAGTGTACCTCTTGAAGGGGCTAATGATCAATTTCAACTATTGTTTGACCAAATAAGGTCCAGTAAGGTTTAAATGATGGACCATTGATTAAGTCAATGTCAATATATAACTGCCACCATGGATTTCAAAATGGCCGCCCACTAATATCATATTAAGCATAATTCCACGTATGAATGATGAAAAATAATAAGAATGCAATTCCCACATGATAATGGCTAACATTTAAGTTCAAAAAGAGGCATTGCTTACCATTGTAGAAGTCACATTGTAGCAATCTTAATTTCAGATGGCGCAGATTCAAAATGTCTGCCATTGAACTTATATTTGAATATATCTGCTCTGAACCACCTTCCGATCTTAGCTCTACAGACAAAACCTATTTCAAATAAAAATTCAAAATGAACTCCAATTGTGTGAGGAAGCATAGTTTGTATGCTATGCTAATAAGTAGTTACTAATTAACTAGTAGCACGAGTCAGTACATTTTGGCCCCCCACTGACAAACGTGCACAAAGAGAGTGCATTGAAGTCCAGCTGGTCTGGATTGAATCACAAGTGTACAGCCTTTTGAGCAACTTCATTGAACCAGCTCATCAAGCCTGCCACCCTAGGGATTGTGTCACATTCGTAGTTGATTTCACCGTGCTTCCAGTCCCAGTTAATATGACTGGGTAGGGCTAGGATGCTAGAAAAAATGACAGCAGATAGTAGAAGTTACAAAAAATCAGAATATAATCATGAATTAGAACCACTTAATAGGCACACCAAAAAAGAGAGAGCGACATACTTGCTGTACACCATGCTTGGAATATCTCCAGTGGCCATCATACAGGAATGTCGTACCTTAATAGTATGTGATGATGTACAAGATCAGAAATCACTTCGTTGACACCAGTGGCCAGTATTACTTGACTCACCTATCAACTGTTACCAGAGGACACTGTTCCCGCCTTCACTATCGCACAGTAGTTCTCAGTGATGAGAGCTATTCGTCCCAAGAAACAATCCGGGATTGGAACAAACTGCCAGTGGATCCTATGGCCTACCATCCCGCATTGCTTTTAAATATACATTGAGGGGGCTTTGACTTGAAGTAACTCTCCTACCGGATCTTTTTACTTGCACCTGTATAATTTTCTGCCTGAACTATGTTGCTTTGATGCAACGCCCCACACACGCAGTGTTTATCCTCCACCCACCGGGGCAGACTTTTCTGGAAGATGAAGATGGAGATTCCTTTTCCAGTGCATGGACCATATTATTGCATAGCTCAGGAGTGAACCAGTAGTGTTCGAATGTGATGTTGCATGAGATCAGTATATTTGGTGCCTCAATCCAAGCATGAGTTCACCCAACAAAATAGATTAATCTTTCTTAATGACAACTGCTACATTAATTGGGAGCTAGAATATGTGGTTTTAAAGATCCAAGCAGGGGGTAGGACACGAGAAAAACTGGAAGCTGAACGCTTGTGTGTTTGCTTTCGTATTGGAACATGAGGAAAAATGATGTTTTTTTTTCTTAAGAAACTTTCTTTTATTTAAATCTGGTCATTTTGTTCTTATAGGATAGGTCATTTACATTTTTTGATTCTTGTGATTAATAGGTTTTTTTTATTTAAATTCGGCAACATCTCGACTTGATTTTTTTAATTTGCCATTTTAATAAGTTAATGGAAACTTTGCCATCTGAAATAACTTTTGAAGGACAGTTGGAATTTGGGTAAAGGATTTATATTCAGCTAATATCAAGATAAGGAACACAATTGTTTTTCGAAATGTCCAGAAATCAGCCTCAAAGTTTCAGCTTAACGTTGGACCGTTAGATGTGTGGCCTTAGGACCTGCTAAGTACAGGGCTTGCTGACTCTTCTACTCACTACCAAACTCGTTTTAGGCCAGATTGGTGAAATGTGTTCATGATTTGTAGTTTGAGTGTATCCCATCGAGCCATCATATTTGGTTTTGGTAGAAATTTACCTCTGAGGCAATCTGAAAGCAGAATTCATGGATGTATACAACATTTTAATCGTATGCATGAGGCTAAAATTTTGTGGCCTAAATTTAACACACCTTTTAAATTCATATTGAAAAAAGAAAAGAAAAATGGAGACAAATGTCAACAATGTTGTTCCAACTGAGTACATGGTATTTGTGAAGTTGAGAAAACTATGCCAATAGACCAAAATCATATAGGAAAAGTGTCAGTGGGTATACCAAGTTGTTTAAACTGAGTGCATGTTTGTGACAATTCCATGTGGTTTATCTGTATGAGTATCCTTGTTACTGTAGGCCATTACTTGCCAGATGAGCTTATTCAAAGTCCTGAAGACCTTTTTGGGGCTACTTCTGCTATCATTTTGTTACATCCGAGTCCTACCTGATCCTATTAACTGCACGGACTGGGAATCTAGAAACCTACTACGCAATGGACACAATCCTGAGGTGGCAAAGGCCTGAGTGAGCTGGGTTCGATGTGGTTGCTAACAAAGGATGTACACTGGATTCAAATCCAAGGCAACTGAACTTCAATGCACTCTACGTTGTGCACGTTCATGTAAGTGCCTAAAATAACTAAGGCTATCGTTACTTGTAACACTTATTAGCACAGCAGCTTAGCGTCCTACACAAAACATTGGGATTCATTTGAATTCGTTTATAATTAGAAGTAGGTTTTGTCAGTAGAACTATGATCGTAGGTGGTTCAGAGGCAGATAATTACAAAATTTTGCAGCAATTTTGAAATCGCATCTTGAAATTAAAGATTGCTGTAATTGTGAACTACTACAATTGTACACGCATGCTCTTTCTGAACTTAAATTGTTAAGCATTATCAATGTGGGCCTGTCCTTAGTGTTTTTCATCATGTCATAATTGGGTTATGCGTTAATATGGAATTAGTGGATAATTAGTGACGGCCATTTTGAAATCTAGGGTGGCAGGTATATATTGACATTGACTTAAATCCATCTAAAATCGCCAGACACTTAAAACTTACTGGAACTTATTTGGTCAAACAATAGTTGAGATATGATCATTAACCCTTCAAGAGGTACATTTCATAATTGGGTTAAATTCCAAATATAGTTCAAAGGCGGCCATTTTGAAATCAGCTACCATCTTGAAATTCATGATTATTGCTGTCTGTTACTGCTGCAGTGCCACCCGTGTGTTTTCTGAACTCCTTAGCATTACCAATATGGGGTTGTGCTTAGAATTAGCATTTTTCACCATTCTTAACTCAAATTAGGCTTAAATATGTATTTCAGTGGCAGCCATTTTGAAATCTAAGATAGCAGCCATATTGATATTAACTTAAATCAATAGCTAGATACATGTGCATCATTTTAAATCTTACTGGACCTTGTTTGGTTAAAAAAATAGTGGAGTTATGGCACTTAAGCTCTTGAAATGAATATTTAAGTATTAGGTACAACTATAGAGGGCGCTGTAGGCCAATAGGAGGCGCTACATTGTTGGCACTATATCAGAAATTGTTCAGGGACTCAATATGTATAAGCATGCCAAGTTTCATGCTTTTAGGAAAAAATGCACAATATTGCCTATTTAGTGTGCTTAGGGACTGGGCTATTAAGTGACATTAATTTCATGGGAAAAGTAATCGCGTTTACATTTTGCAAATCAGGGTATGGAATTTATATCTGTACATACACATCAGCAGGTCTCATATGCTCAGTAAGGAAAATCACAGGGGGTGGCAACCACTCCTCCTTCGGTAATTTACAAAGAATGGATCAGGTAGACGAGGGTTATTTTTTTAGATATTTATATTTCTTTCATTCCGTTTGAACATATGTATTCCTTCATTGACACGTACAATGTATCTTAATTTATCCTTCGCCGATCTTTTTCTGCATAACCCTCTCCTTACTTCTTCCTTTTCCACCCCTAGTTCGCCCTCTCCTCCTCCACTCTCTCTCTCTCTCACATCCCCATCTCATTCTACATCTCTGTTCACTTCTCTCTGCTTTATCCTGTCGCCTACTTCTTCCTATACCGCCCAGGTCCTTTCGTCCTGGAGCAAAATTGTGTTGGACAAATTTCCCCCATCTTCTTCTTGTCTTCTTCTCTTTCTGTTTGATCTGTGTAGTGCGTTGTTGTTATGTTTCTCCTCTTGTTTGTCTTATGTCTATGTGTACGTTTTTGTCCTTAAAGATTCTCTTTTTAGTCACATCGGTCATCTTGGTTCACATTTCCCTCATGTGTTTATATCAATTCGTTTGCGTTTGCTTTATACCCCTTTCAAACGCCACCTTACTTTTTCACCTGGACCGATTCATAATGTCCACTATTTATATTATATGTTAGATGATTAGTAAACTATCGTAAGTAAGGGCCTCCATTAATTATAAGCTCTTAGGAGTTGTCCATTGGAGATCCTAGCATAATGTTTTCTTTTTCACTGTTCTTATCGACATATTATCACATTGTATCTGCTCCTTTTTGTATATGTAAATTTCTGTCATCTATACGTATTGCTGAATAAATTGAATATGAATATACGAAATTGAATATTTACTAGTTTTGTATTTGACATCAAACTTGTTTGGATTATGGATCTATGTTGTGCTTCTTGTAATGGAAGATGTGATTGAAAATAAATATAACTATCTTGCCTTCGTAAATTTGCTGGATTGGGTGCAAAGAAAGAAAGAACAACAATTACTAGTATCTTTTTATCTATTCAGGAGGTACACTATATCAACGCATCTCAATGCAAAGATCTGACCCCCAAACTGAATATGGGGCATGTCCTTCATGCTGTTGTTTTATAGTCAACATTAGGGCAGGTGTAAATTCATAATTATCAAAATCATAACCGTCTGTTCCCGAATATAAAACTGGTACATTTTCTTAACTATGAATAAAATGTCACCTAAATTTTTTCCCCAATAGCAGTGACTGATGGATACACATAGACTTCAGCGAATCATGAAGCTAAAGATATTCAACAATCGGCCCGGTACGTGGAGGAGATTTCTTTTCATCTTGGAGTGCAGGGCCATTGTTATATTGTTACGCATTTGAATAGATTTCAGGCGTTACGACCTCCCCGATTCAGATTGAGTATGTTTTTCCCCCGGGTTTTTCATGACGTAAGCACAAAATAGTTATCCTCTTTTACAAAGAAGGGACGCACCATTAGATTTCACAGGATTTCAAAGTTGTGTAAATAGTTTTAGGTTCGTCTAGCTGGACGGACTTATTTGAATGCTTGAATAGCTTTAGGCTGTTTAGCAACTGGACGGACTTAGTTGCTTGAATTGTTTTAGGCTGGTTTAGCTTGATGGAATAATTTGCTTGAATAGTTTTAAGTTGGTCTAGCTGGATGGACTTAGATGGCTAAATAGTTTTAGGGTTAATTAGCTGGATGGATTTAAATGATTGATTGGTTTTAGAGTGAATTAGCTAGATGGACTTACTTGCTTGAATAGTTTTAAGTTGGTCTAGCTGGATGTACGTAGTTACTTAAAAAGTGTAAGTTTGGATTACCTGTGATGGACTTAGTTGCTTCAATAGCATTAGGTTGGATGGACTTAGTTTAATTTTTATGTCTATCCATTTGTCCCTACATTTATTATTGGTAAGGTGGGACCAAAGATTGAAGTCCTTCTGGGTTTATTTTGATCTCACGCCATTCAGATTGTGTGCTACCTATGGTTATATTATTATAATCATATTATAATTATGTTATAACACTATATTACTGTATTATTATCTCATACAATAGATAACTTTATAACGCTTGTATACTTGTATTACACTGTATTATATCATATTGAGGTAAGAGGCTGATCTCTACCAGACCCCGGGGGGGGGGGGGGAGGGGGGCACTTGTATTCAAAGTTGGATATGATGCGTGAACATGGACATACAAAATGCACCCTAAACAAGTACCTCCACCGACTAAAACACATACCCTAAACAAGTATTTTTGTCAGTTTTTGCTACCTAAACAAGTATTTTTGTCAGTTTTTGCTACCTAAACAAGTAAGCAATGCATTGCGTCGTTAATATACCCTTTATTATCTTGCTTTTCTTTACAATATTTTTATCATTTTGATCGCTGCTTAATTTGAGTATTAAATACCCTAAACATATACATTGCAATTTCTGGGTTAAGAAAAAACATACATTTTTTCACAATTTACTGCTTTTGACACCCTAATCAATGTACGCACGTACATCGTCTGTTGGAAAAAAGAGACCTTTTTTACGCGTTTTCATGTTCACGCATCACATCCACCTTTGAATACAAGTGGTCCCCCGGGCTACCAGAGTGAGGGGATAAGCTCCCTCTACCTCCTTAACTGTCTTACTGTTCATGTACTGTATGTAGTACCGTACATGTACCCTTTTTCCAACCATTCTCCTGTTCTAATACTATCTTTGTAGGTAGATTAGAGGCGCCAGACTCCGTGAAAGGTCAAGACATCACCGAAGTCAGCAGGGTACAATACACACAGATCTCCTGTTGGCGGGTTTGGCGTATCCCTATACTGCGGTATAGGTGCTAGGCTGCTGTTCTCTTTGATCTCCCTTTTTTCGGTCCCCTCTGGACCATTTGTAAGTCAGGCATTTGATGCTTGCAACATCTGCTGCCTTGCAGGAATGATCATGGTAGATCAAAGGCTATGGGATAGCACCCAGACAGAAAAAACGCGGTTGCCTTGTAGATTGGATTATGAAAACCAAAGACTAAGGGGCCTCCCCTAACAGAAAAGGGTTGCTGAAGGAGTTGCGACCTCAGTACACAATTAGCAAATTGACAAGAGGTGCTGCCGGTAAGTAAGCTGCCGGTCAAGCTTCACTCCCAGGTAGGTTGGTGTAGGATTGTATGTCAGAGGCGCTCCATTGAGGTTGATTTGAAGCTGGCGATGAGCCTCTTTGGTGTTGAGGTGGAACTGTCAGTAGCGTGTGTCTCTTGGAGGAGAATCGCAGTGACTTTATGCGTATGTGTGAGGCGTTCAATGGTGTTTATCTTTGCCCTAGTTAGACCTTCCACCCTTAGTTGGAGCACTGAGATGCCATCTGACTTGACATCCGGTGATGCCTGCCCTACTAAGGGCACGTGTACCAGACTGGCATCAGATAGTGTCCTCTGACGGGGCATGATAAAATACAGTGAGATAAAAAAAGACAACAGTGAGTTAAAAAGACAGTAAATTAAAAAAGATGTTAGCGTAGCCTCAGTTGATTATCATTCGCCTGAAAAGATCAGTTACTGGGGTTCACCACGAGGAGGTTGATAATCTTGAACCCCCAGCGATGAGCTTGAAGAAAAAAACAGCAGTGTTGTATATGACGACCTTATCTCTGCCAACAGAGATATTGCACTGGAAATTCTGCCAAGGAAAAGAAAGAAGACACTAAACTCTGCTTCCAACAAGAAGGTTTACAAAGGCTAGGTTACTATGGCGTCCCAGATGAGATTGTCAAAGCCATTGCCACTATGTACAATAATCCAACAACTGAAGAATGCAGCACATAAATATCAGTCTAAGTCTACTAGGAACACTAAAAGGAACCTTGATGCAGCAAAGGTCTCACTTGACGAGGCACACACTGAAGCTCTAGAAATGCATGTTAAGCTCAAAACTGAAGACCTCAACAAACTACATAGTGAAAACAGACATGCAGCTACCTGGGATGTACTGAGGGAGCTTACTAACAAGAGGGCTTCCCAAGTAATCCGTGTAGCAGGTGATACCACTGAGGAGCGTCTAGATGCTTGGTTTCATATCTTTAGCTCACGTTTTGGTAAACCAGAGCAGGGCAAACCAAACTCGAAGATCCTTTCTTTAACCATAAAGTGGCTGATAGCTTACCTATCCAGACTGGACCTTTTACCATAGAATGTCTGAAAAGGCTGGGAAACACCAAGACGGCAGGTCCTGATAATATCCCAGCTGTCATCTGGAAGAGCCCACTCTTTCACAAACATCTGTTAGACTTCTGTAATGACACCTATAACGGAAGTAAACTTGCAGCTTTCTCCAAGTCTTCAATTTTTCCACTACTAAAGTAGGTGATCTTTCACTGCCCCAAAATTACAGAGGAATCACACTCACCTCTAGCCTCAAAGATTTACAATTCAATGCACCTGAACAGAATCAACCCTCATATTGATCCCATCCTGCGCCGAAACCAAAATGGATTTCGTAAGGGCAGATCAATACTACCTCAGATTCTGGTCCTCAGAAGAATCATAGAAGAGTTGAGGATCTCCAAGCGAAAGGCATCAATCATCTTTATTGACTTCTCCAAAGCTTTTGACATGTCAACAGGAAGATCATGTTGCATTATCCGTTTGAACTATGGCGTCCCAGATGAGATTGTCAAAGCCATTGCCACTATGTACAATAATCCAACAAGCTTCGTTCGAAGCAATGATGGTCCAACGAAGGAGTTCCTAACAACAGCAGGAATCCTCCCATGGAGGCACCTTAGCACCGTATCTCTTTGTGATTGTGGTTGACTACATCCTTAGATAAAGTCTCGACCCCATCCAAGACAAAGGCCTCACCATCAAGCGGAAGCGATCAAGGCGCCATCAAAACCAGTATCTTACTGATCTTGATTATGCAGATGGTCTTGCCCTGACAGCTTATCAACTGTGCGATGCACAAGACTTGTTAACATCACTGGAGGATGCTGCAGCTAGAACGTTAGGCTATAATAATTACTACTTCGAGAGAGACCCTGCGATTTTCCAATGTTGGGAATGAGGCTGATACTAATTAACAAATTTGAGATGTTTTCAGATACATACATTTGTGGCATACTGCCTCGAAATATAAACAATAACATCGCTGATTTAACCAATAATTATGAATAGGATTTCAATGTTACTCCTTTTTTGATAACGATAATAACATGTCCATGTTGATTTGAACGAGGCTTGGTGGCCAGGTTTGTGGCGCTATATACGCAACATTGTCTATAGGCTCAGACGATGGCGGCCACGACTTTCTTTCAATATAGCAACTCAAACGAACCAAACATCACTTTGACTTTGACAGATGTGGTACTCTGCAGCTCCTCGACAGACTGTAGAGGTCAAACGCAGAGGTTAGTGAGTGCGTTAGACGTTAATTAGAGTAATAGACGTGTACGTCTATGGTTAGATGCTGGAGGGTCGGTTTCTTAGATACTTGGTTGTTTCTTCTTTAAATGCTTCAGTTGTAGTGGTATTGACGAGGGCTTCAGGTAGACAGATTCCATTCGGGTTTATTGTCCATAAGCCCTGTGCGCGGTTTTCACATTGGTCTATGTCTTGTTGCCTTTGAATGACAATTTACAGTCAATAAAATTCCTGATTTTGGTGTGGGACAGTTCGTCGTACAAATTAATTTAGTCTCCTGAATATGTAATTCCCCCTCTTTTTCTGGGGGAAAACGGGGGGAGTGAAATTTTTTTTTGGGGGGCAAAAGTGAAATTCTGAGGGGCCAAAATATCAAAATCTTGAAGATTTTAACCAATTGTGGCCCCAAATCGCCAATTTTTACCAAAAAAATTTGGTTGTCTGCTTTGTGGTCCCAAATCGCTAATTTTGGCTAAAAATCCGTCATTTTTCTTTCGGCGGGGGGGGGGGGGAACTGGGGGGGGGGGGCAAAAAAGAGGGGGAACGCACCCCCTTCCCCCATGTGGCGCCGCCACTGCCCCTAAAGTTGATATTATTGATTATTATTATTGTATGTTGTTAGTGGTAGATATCACGGTTTAGCCATGTCGTCTTTCTTTACAAAAGGCGCTTATTGGGAACACTCTCAGTGTGCATCACACACATGAAATTGGTGTGAGTCAAATATATCCATGCAGAGAACAATTACAATAAATTAGTCAATTTCAAACTCAAGCATCCCCGGTAGATCGGCAAAACGTATATACCCCTTATAACAACCTGGATATAGGTCTTTACGGTAATCCGGGAACTTATCACTCTTTGTTACTTTTTGTACAGCGTGATAACGCCGTTGACTAACTCCTGTAAAACGACGTTGTAACAGTAAAAACGACGGTAAAACGACTTTGTAACAGCTAGTTCATGCAGCCAAAATTATTGTCTTACATTCGCCAATCTGACTCAGAACTCCAAAAATAACGAATGGAACTATTTAAGTTTGAATATGATAACCTCAACTAGCAAACAAAGGACTATTTACAATCCACGAATGGTATTTTTGGTGATTCGGTTTGTTGTCAACGGCATCAGCGGAAGTGACGTACCTCCACAAAACGTTCAAAGTCTGGGACGTCCCCTTTGTTATATAATTACATAAAGTCTTCCAGACTTACCAATTGAGCAATCACCGGGTACTTGACCCTCTATCTCTATGACTTGACCGGGGGCTGGACGTCCGTGTCATGTTTGTACATTATAATCCGACGGTTTAATTTATCCAAATATGTTAGTAGTTTTTGGTTGTTTCCTGTCTTTTCCTGCATGTTAAAAAGTGTAGTGTGTATTTTTTGTTGTGTATTTTTTTTTTTGCTGAAAGTCGCAGTATTTTGACCCTAAACCCCGGGCCTAAACCTACAGCAATATCAGTGATAACTATCCTTTCCAGTGACCGCGAGTATTAATATCCTACTAGCAGCGAGTTGGCCGGCCGCCGAAGGCGGCCGGCCGGGGTCTATCATGGGGAGTAGGACATGGTTTTGGGCATTACGGTAAAGTCGGCTCTGGAGCAGAGCTACCCTGAGCAAGCATAGCAATATGTGATAGGAAATGACCCAGATCGATCGATCACATTTACATTCATGGACGGCCCTATTCCCGTACTCGATGATCGCTTATTGGTTACTGGGAGACTGTAGTAAAGTATACACTCGAAAGATGATCTTTTTTTGCATTGTTTTACAACCTAATCAAATGAGTGAAGCCAACTTAAAAAATGCACACTCGTTTACATTACTTGAAATCTCAAGTTATAAAGACTCTAACATAATAAAAACAAGCTTTGTAACTGGAAATTTTTAAGTGTATCCAACATATGCAGTGTTTTCGTGTTGGTTGAACTTGAAAAAGTTAGGTTGGGGAAACTCCTTTTCCCATCTTGTTCACAATACTATATTTACTAAGTTAGAAATAGACGTGAGTCACGTGATTGGATTCTCGGGCTTTCGCAGGCGACACGACTTTCTTTTCTGCTTGGCGTCAAACATCCAGTGAACTACGTACATTGCAGTTTTATTTTTCCTCCATGATTTGCACGATAACCCTACTTTTGTAATATTTTAAACCAGAATTGTATAATAAAAAAATAAGTTGTGATCGATTTTTTTAGGTTGCAAGTTGGGCATAAACTGTGTCTTGAAAATGTGCATGGCCATGGCATGATGGCATGGTATGGGGGCACAGAATTCAACTACCAGTTTATGTCTGGCATTCAAATGTGTTTACACATATAAACTCCGGGCATAAATGGTGGATATGCCAGTGTATCAAATGTTTGTAAAACAAGCAAGATTAGCGTATGCCGGGAGTGTATGCCACTTATAACTATACGATATTCATGATATTGAGGTAGGCAATAGCTGGCTAAGGGCCTAGTCCGTTTTAGAACCAGCCTCGAGCGCGCAGCTCAAGGTCTGGCAAAATCTGTATTCCAAAAGCTTAGTTTTTCTTTACTGTACTGTAGCATTATAGGCTTGCGGGTGAAAAACCTACCCGCAGACACGATCCCCTATTCCCTCTATATTTGAAGCATTAGACCATGCATCGAAGCTGGATTCTATAAATACCTAAGACTACCGGAGTCGGAATATTCACCCCAATCACAGTTTTTTACCTCTTTCATGTCAAAATCCAACGAATAAATTCGTCTCTCGGTGCCCTAAATTCGCCTTTTACAGTGCGAAACAATTATAATTTGTCTCTTACACCGATGCTACCGCGTCCGCACGTTCGACACATACAGTCCTATGGGGAACGATACATACTAGCTCAGTCGACGGAAATTTCTAGTGTCATACGAGACTTTCTTCACCAGACAAGGAGCTAGAGACATAATTTGCTACTTGTGCTGTGAATAAAATGTACATACGATTCAATTGTAAAAGATTTTTTTCAATTGACTTCGCTTTTCCCGATGTTTTCACTGGGATTGGCAGTCCTTTCTTGTTGTAATTTAAGCCGAAAGTATCGCAAATGGGTTGAAGAGACCTCAAATGATAGATGCTGTTTTAAGAATGAGAATAGGCCCTTGAAACTCGATTACCGTTTAGCGTCACCCGCCCGCGTTATGAAATTTCCACCGCTTTTGGGTGGTCACGAATCTTTGCAAAATTCATTATTTAATTTAAATTGATCTTTTCCTGTCCATTTTTTGATGAATTTAAGGCGTTTAAAAGTCTAAAAACGGCGAAATACGGAATCTCAGGTTGTATCCCAACATATTTCCGTAGGCCTACAGCTTTTGAATTAGCGGTAATCCGGTCGTCGGAATTTTCAAAACTAGCGCCGGACGACCCTTCCAATTTAAAACCTCTGTTCATCCGGCTGACGACCCATTCTGACATCCAAAAAAACACATGATTCAATCAAGTTGACACCAAATACCTTACTAATATAAGTAAGCTTCATTTAGAAAGTTGCTTTTGAAAAATGCTTTTCCGACAGCACTTTTCACAACCGAATTTTATTAACAGTCGGATTGTGGGCGGTAAACCACGAAGACTGAACCCAACATGGGTGTGTCTTTTCCAATAGTGCATGTCTTAGGAGCCCTTGTTGTCATGTAACGGTACATATATAAATTGCCGAACAAGTTCAAACTAGAGTTATGAATATGGAGAGATAGGTGTGGGAGGTTTGGAGGGGAAGGAGAGCATTTTTTTGGTGATTTCTGGATGGTTTCCCCCTGTTTGTGCTACTTTGTGTTTCAATATTATAGCGTTCCTACACTCAAAATCGGGGCCCCTATGTTGTAGTCAAATTAATCAATAGTCCAAAATACCATATTTTTCACAAAAGTTGACACTTGGATGGTTCCCAGATGGTTTCTGGATGGTTCTCGGTGTTTTTTGGATCATTTTGTATCAAGGGTTGTTGACATTGCTGGAACCCAATTTGGCTATTTTGGTTAAAATAGTCAAAATAATAATTTTGTAAAGAAAAGTGGACACTTGGATGCATTCTCGATGGTTTCTTGCCGTTCCAGGGGCTTTTGGTTCCTTTGTATTTCAATGGCTATTAGCTTGTTCCGAACCCCAAATTGGCTGTGTTGGTCCAAAATGGATCAAAATAATATTTGGAAATAAAGTGGACACTTTGGATTGGTTCCCAGATTTTAACGTTTTCTGGTGTTCCCAGTGGTTTTCGTCCTCCTTTGTGTATCAATTGCTTTTGAGGCAATTGTGTGGAATGCAAATTGCTGTTTTGGTTCAAGATGTCAAAATAACTGATTTTTAAAGAAATGGACATTGGATGGTCTCAGATGGTTACTGATGGTTTCCTGTTTTTTGGCTCCTTGTGTAACAATGGTTGTTGAGCAAATTGTGTGGAATACAAATTGGCTATTTTGGGTCAATCCAAAGCATAGTGCTTTTTAAACAAAAGTGATACTTTGGGATGGTTCCTAGATGGTTTCTGTATGGTTCCCAGTGTTTTCCGGCTCCTTTGGGTTTCAATGGTGATGAGTAATGCCTGGATACCAATTTAGTTGTTTTGGTTCAAAATAGTCAAAGAATGATTTTACAGAAAGGTGACACTTGGCTGGTCTCAAATGGTACTAGATGGTGTCCTGTTTTGTGGCTCCTTGTGTATCAATGGTGTTGTTGAGCAATTTAATACAAATTGGCTATTAGGGTTCATCTTGATTTGTCATTGACTTGATGCACCTGGCTGCAAAGAAACATTTTCAACGTCAGTTAATATGCAAGATGACAAATAAAAGCTGGCTTGTACACATATAAAAATTTTCTTTTTAATTAATCGTTTTCTGTGTTTTATACAAATACACCTCACAAACAATAAAATAAGCTTTGTTTTAATTTAAATAGTATGAAATAACTCAAAACAAAGAGTTTGTGTGGTCTGCCGCCAGCTTTGACATGCAATTGCAGGCCAAAACCGCTACAGGAGTTCATGAGGCAATCTCACAAAATCAATATTGGCTAACCAAGGGCAACAATAACTTTGAGCATCTGTTAGTACATGGATATGGAAAGTTTAAAGGTATGCATGTAGTCAAAAGTGATGTACAAAAGCAGTAAGTAACAGTCAGATGTTGGATTTGGGTCTGTTATTACATGTTTACATTGCATAAGTGTTAATTTTGGCGTGAAATGAAAATTGTCAAAATAATGAAATAAGACTTAAAAAATGAAAACTGCATCATTATGCGCTGAAAAAAATTTTACGCTAAACCGGAAATCAAGTTTCATGGCCTAAAGGTGATTTGGGGAACCGTAATCGTTTACGAGGAATTGAAACCGGCACACAGTATTTTTGCTGTGGAAGAACGCGGCTCCGTCCTCGTTCTTCCACTTAAATAATGGTATATCGCTTGGTTCAATTTGTCTTAAGAGAGTACCGGTTCAAAATCATACCTTTATTCTCTAAATATGGAGTGTCTAGTCAGAGCAACTCGACTATGCACTTCTGTCCTTGTTTGCAAGTGGCACACTGCGCCCTTTGTCTTGTTTTGTCCCCTGGTAACTGGCCAACATCCCTGAGATTGCAGCGTCAGGGAAGATTGCCGCCGTGTTGTTTAAAAAAAATCACAGTGGTTCCAGGGATTTTTCTTAATCAACATTTTCTATTTTCCCTATACTTTGTAGGCCGACCACTATACTTCTCAGGCAAGGCGTGATTTTATGACAACGCAAGACGACTGACGAATGTTTTTGGACTTTTGTGAACGTTAATACAGGTATGTAGCTACGCAAATGATTCTGTTGATTGATGGAAGTAATACCCCCTATGAGGTAGTAGTATCCAGTGGGCCGGCGCCAGAAGGGGGGCCGGGCAATCCGGGTGTTCCATCAGGTGACACCCTTCTTCTGACACCCTTATGAATTCGGAACCCTTACCGGAATAAACCACGTAAACCGGTATGGTTTATTCCGTTTTAAGGTTTCCGATTCATTGGGTGTCAGAAAGAAGGGTGTCACCTTATGGAAACACCCGTGCAATCCCCCATTTTTTTGTGTCGTCTGCAAGAATTGCCGAAGGCAATAGGGGATTACTC
The DNA here is from genome assembly GCA_023653785.1 of Ophioderma brevispina. Classification (NCBI taxonomy): domain Eukaryota; kingdom Metazoa; phylum Echinodermata; class Ophiuroidea; order Amphilepidida; family Ophiodermatidae; genus Ophioderma; species Ophioderma brevispina. The sequence goes on along the minus strand of JAMKCH010073271.1, from coordinate 55,764 downwards.
TGTTGATACATGTGTTGTGTGTCTGTGGTCAAATGTTAACCCTAATATATTGCATGCCTTGAGTTCCGTAAGACTACAATGGTGGGAAGGAGGGGGCTGGTTGGGGTGACCTGTTGGGGATGCCATATGCCCTTTGTGTACCTCATGTGACCTTTGGCCATTCCCATGTTACCCTTAGGCCTTAATTGCAGCCTTGTATGAGTGATATGATGTAAACGTTGTGTACCGGGGGGTCAGAGTGGGGTGACATGTTGGTGACCTCATGGACCTTGGAGACCTCAATTTGACCTTTGGGCCCCCCTTCACAAACGCCACTGCAGACCACCTCGCGTCCCCAGACAGCGATGTATTTTGTTTTAGCGATTTGGGCAAAAAATCACCAAATTTATGGAAAAAATCATCGATTTGAGAAGTGTTTCACAATTCTTGTTTGGTGTTCCACAGTTTCTTCTTCTCAGGTTGTTTCGATTCAGCATTTCGAAGGTGACAATGATGTTAGCTCTTTATAAGAAACTGGTGCTCTGTATTTTATCCCTAACCCGTCCCCGGGGGCAGTTGGAACATGCACTTTTTTGCTGAGTTCATGTCGGATAGTCAATAACTATTATTTTACACGTCAATGCCTTCCATTGCACCTCAGCCGCTTCCCCTCAGAGCACCCACTGCCGTCTATTGCAAGTCGGCCACTTTCCTCTGAGGAATGCCAGTGCTTTCTATTGTACTTGAGGAGACGTCCACGCTTCCATGACACTTAGTGTCCAGTCGACCATTTGTGATCCCCCATGCGCTCCTTTCTCGAAGTCCCGTCTGGTTTTCCCCCGACGTTTTGCTTACGTTGGACCCTCCAAATTAAGCAGATTGTCCGGTTCAAATTTGCGAACCCGGAAGTAAGCGTACATTCCAGGTATTGCTTCACATTGACTTTCAGCATCTTTACCCTCCGAAACGTTGAAACCAAATTGCTTCTATTGCACCGTTACTTCTTCCCCTCATGAGACCTATTTCTGCTGCCTATTTCATGTGAGACTAAAAAGCTTTGTTCCGCTGTGGAAAACGGATCCACAGGCAATAGCCAGGGACTGATGGCATGCCATTTTGCGTGGGACGTCAGGAGACACGAGTTGGGTGGCAATTATTGCTTCTATCATCAATTCCACAGTTTTGTCCTACAGTACATTAATGGGGTTTGGCAAGTGCCATGCTAGCAAGTAGAGAACACATAACATACCTCGGAACAATGCACCTTTAAATATGAATTTTCGGTGTGATTATTGTAAAACTACTACATGTCAGTATAACCTTTCATTAGTTGTATGAAATGTTGATCCTTCTCTTTTTAATGTTTAATGAGGGAGTTTTAAATTCAATGTTAACATTTTCGTCACCTCCTAAAACAAACTAGAATTAAGTTTGTTTTTTTTGTTGAAAAAAAGAGAATCAGTTTACAGTGCATTCACTTATGTCTTCATCAAATAAAATGTTTCTTTTATTTATTTTACTCATCAGGGCACGTACGTTCCAAGGTCTACACGGAGAGAAGCACCACAGCTTGTTGTGATCGTGCAGATGGATGCTGTCTGGATGATGGATATGTCTACACATGGGTGAAGAAAAGTCATTATCAAGCCTGCTGACTAAACCGAATCTATCGAGATTCAACGTGGCACGGCGACAGAAAACCTAGGTCACGTACTGTTGGGCATGATGTGAATATGAATCCTAACCCGTCCGAGCGGTGATTATTGGCAATCCTTATCTTTCCATTGCCGATTATCGCTGATCGGGCGTTTAGCTATAGGAAGGGCCTTGATTTTGCTGCTGTTGCTGACTGCTTGTTGGACGTTTTTCCGGGTTTGAGATATTCGTTGCTGATATAACTGCCAGACTGACATTCCGTGGGAGATCGAAAATTTAGACTGCTGCTTACTGCTGTGAGACATTTACCCCTCAGGAGGATCGCCCGAATGGGATTGCTGGAACTGCCGGTCGGAATGTAATCCTTTTTAGAGAGAAGAGACGATTACTGCCAGTCGGACATTTACCTCCTTGTATCGCAGGAAAACATGCTGATAATTGCCGACTCTGACAATGATCATATACCCTCGGGAGGTCAACATTTTAGACGGCTGTTTACTGCTGGTCGGACATTTACCCCTCAAGAGATCGCCAAATTGGATTTTTGGAGTGATTGCATCAAAATTAGACTTGCAGTCTTTAACCTTGGCTTTAAAAGAAAATGCGCGGTGTCCAATCATAAACCATTGACTTCAATGGTTAAATGCAAATAATAGCACTTTTTTTGAAGAGACTCCCAGTTTTTCAAATTTAGAGAGTTTTTTTGCACGGTTCATTGAAACTGACAGTAAACAATACTGTGAATGTTAGGCTTGAAATGGTCGTGTCGCAAGAAGGAATTTTGTAATTACTATCGGAGATCCCGAAAATAATTCCGGCTGCTGGAAACAGCCTTCAATCTGGAAATGGCGGGATGTAGCATCCATGTACGTGTCTACACTCTTCATTAGTTTTTGTTTTATTGGTTCAGGCAATAAGTTAGAGGTCATTTTTCGTGAGGTGGGACTATTTTATAATGGACGGACAGAATTCTTGGTTTCCAGCTCCACCGTTAAATTACAATCGGTATCTGGATTCAATTTACAAAAATGCTTCTTTTGTTACTGTAACAGTGACAAATACGTATTTTAACCATATTGCGGTTGCAGGTATAATTTAACTAGATAATTATCAACCCAACTTTGCAAAAAATCTCAAATTTTGAAATGGGGGGGCACTCTTCAAAAAATGTGCTATTTTGCTTATTACCTGAAACTGTAATGAGTTAATTAAAATGCAACCAGCTGGCTAGAATCACTGCACATTACGTGATTCATACAAAAATATTTTGTGTGATTGAAATTAGTGCCAGTTTAGTCACAAATGCAATGTTATTAAGAGCATTCTTGCACCACTGCGGCCCATCATTTTTCTTGTAAAAATAATTATTGTGTCTGGTGTTTTAACTTGAATCCTTACTCAAGGTAAGCTTACCGAATCACATGATTCACGCTGGCATGTTCTTGCGTGAACTTTACGCAAATCGATTCATGGATTTGCGTTGAATTTCTAGGCCCTGCAAGTTCCACTGGAAAAGGTTTGTTGGCCTAATTATCAGTATTCCTGAAGTCCTTATTGTATTGGGCTAAAATGATTTCCAGTAGTCAAAACTAGTCATAATGTGATCACCATTCATATAAACAGTCTTTTACCTAGTCTCTCTTGCCATCTGCGTGAGACTTCCGTCACCATACTAGAGCTCAAAAATTCCTTGCCAAAAAGGAACACATAATGGCCACCATTTGAGTGAAAATTGAATATTTTTCCCCCCGGTGTCCTATCTTTACCATTTTACACATCAAATTCATATGACCGGCAATGTGGGCCCTATAAAAGAGTACCTCCATTGGTACTTCATTTGGAGTCATGGATATTACTCAGAAGGTACACTGCAGGTACTCCAGATTGAAGAATCCAATGGAGGTACTCTGTTATGGCCCACATTGCTGTCCTATGAATTTTTATGTGTATGTGATATCTTGATAAATTTTTATGTGTCAAGAACAATTTTGGAGTTTAAAAACCATGTGGCTCAACATGGTTTGCTCGTGGTTTTTCGGGTTTTGTTCAACAAGTCCATGAAATGCATGAGACAATTGATCCCTGTGTATTTCAATGAGTTTCAATTAACGCAAAAAATGCATGCTACATGCAACCATGTAAACCACAGCGTTCAAATTTGCAGGGAAATTAAAGTTCACATACCTTCATCCCATCAGGGGGCAGAAAAAAAATAAACGAAGGCAATGCCGTAATGCCCCCATAGTATTGCCTTAATGCCCTTTAAGGCAGTCTATCTTTAACATGTAATGCCTTCGATAATGGGTTGCCCTCCAAATTGCTTTGAATGCACCCAGTCCCGGACCCAGGAAATTTATGTGTGGGTGGCGGATTTGCAGAAGCGGAACCTTTTGCGTACACCAAACTAATTTGTTTGGCTCGCTCGCTCGCAGGTTGACCCAAAATTTTTAAGACCGTCGTCTCCAGATTCTGAAGACGGGGTACCATGGGGGAATGTACATGCCCATCAACACAGCTTTAAAAACAGTGTCATAACGACAGCCATGCGTAATGCAATGGAGACACATGCTTATTCATTCCTATACCTGCAGCCCCAAGTACTTAGACAAACGGACCCTCATCATTACAAAGTCGACCTTCAAATCATAAAGCGGACTTGTCTTTGGGGGGGGGGGGGGGGTGCGTCGCACCCCCCGCACCCCCCCCCCCCTGGCTACGGCCCGCTTCACCCTCCTTCTTTTGCAGCCTGATCCCCATTAGCATGGACAGCAGATCATGATCATCGTGCGAGAAATTGACAAAGTGCCATCATTCCAAATATTTCCAAATGGCCGATTACATGAAAACAAAAAGCCAAAATTTCATGAAACTTTCTAAATTGGTTTCCTTTGACACCATAAATACTTATCAACCAATCACTAGTATGCCAAAGGTAAAATTAATTCTCCGTGGAAAATAATTTTCAGTAAAAATTGGCGCATAATCCCATTTAGTTAAGTATTACTCCATGCAAACTACATCAAGTTAGATTACCTTAAGTCCCTAACTCGTTGGCATAACTCAGAAAGCTGACGCAGGTTGCGTCAGCTTTCTGAGTTATGCCAACAGTAACTTCTCTGTAGTGTAGTGACTATAGCTAATTACAATATACAAAATTTTTTTTCTAAAAGTACCGATGTTTTCTCTATATTTTTGTGGGGACATTACACATTCACACCCAACTGGAACGTATGCGTTGTTGATACCTTTGAAAAATTAGTCCTTCAAGCTCATTAACATTTACTAAGTCTATCCTACCTTACCCCGAAAAGCCTCCCCCGCCCGCCAAACACCTCCAAACACATCCCATCAATATCGGGCTACTCAAAAAAGACACTCAAAATCAAAGCTTAAATTTTCCTTGGACAACTAAAATACAAACATAATTTTGATAAATACCTTCTCTGGCTTGGATTTACGGTCGCTTTAAAAATCCATCATACCATACAAAATCCTGTGGGAAATACGTAAAGTTATTAACAGTATACACGTATATGGATCTAACTCTAGCACCTAAGTTCTCTCGCAGGCACTTAGAATAATATATAATATATCCGTCACCACGAACGTATATAAACGATCGTGTTTTTTTACAAATCGCTTCTCTCGTTTCGATTTTGTGTCGTAAAGGATGAGTCTGCCACGCCTTATCCTGTGCTAAGCATTCTATGCTGGAAGGATGGCTAGAATATGATCCCCCGATAATATCTGAATGGGACTGGGTGCGTAACAGTTTGCATTTTAAGTCCGAAAAGGAGATACCAAACACTTTTACAAAACCATCAAGTGATTTGTCGTCATCTACGAACAATCCGGCCTTGATTGATATTCAGGATGACTATACTTCTTATTCAACCATTGACTTTAGAGCTGTACCATATTTGTTGTGACACCAATAATAAACCTCATTTTTGTCCCTTTATTCGGAAATCTGGAGACCCTTTGGACATTGAAATTTGCCTTATAACGGACTTGTCTTTTCTCTGGATGAGCCTGAATTAGCATTTTCAATTCATTTTGCTGGCGTTTTCGTCGGTAGGCTTTTGCAAGGAGCTGCCTCGGCCTTCAATACACCCAATGCTTATTCTGCAATTACAGCCGCGTATCCTCAAGACACAAACAAGGGAAAATTATTCTTGGAGTAGCGACGTCAACTAACGCATTTTCCTTCATTGGACACTCATAATTGGAGTCACTTTTGAATATTTAGGACAAAAGCTTTGCTTTCTGTTATTTCTCTTACCTCTATGTGTTACATTGCTTGGTGTAACAATAGCGATAATTATTATCGCCCATTACAAAACATTTCCTCCACTGATGAACCTGCGGTTTGAAAACCAGCAATCTTTACCAAAACCAATAAAATGGACAGAATTCTCTCTACGATTACCACGTAACCATTATTTCGGGATCTGGTCTAATGGTGATGTTCCCAAAGAAAATGTCTCGATTTGACAATTGCTTTTTGGATGAATGACTCATTCCAAACCGGACCTGCTGCTGTTGGTATGGTAATGGGGGTGGCTTCCGTAGCGGTACTCCTATGCTGCCTTTTTGGTACAAAGCTCGCCATGGTTATCCCGCAATACATATACTTGTGCAATGCAATCAATCTTGTTTTAAGCGCATTACCAATGATTTTACTGCCATTTTCTCCCAACTTTATGTGGGTGCGACTGTTACTTTCTCAATGTATTTTTCGCAAGTATTACCGCATTGGGTATGCCATTGGTATCTGCGATTGCCGACAAACGATTCCCAGACAGAAGAGCATCTGTCATGAATGTTTTAACTATCTTTATGGCAGCTTTACCCAATATATTGGCCATATAATTGCCGTTGTTTTATTCAACGGACTCGGGTTTAGGTACATGTGTCTTTTAGTTTGGACCCTTGTGTATTTTGTATGCGCCTCTTCTTGTATTAAGAGCAGATCGTACAGTTAAGTCCAGGGTAACTTCAAATTAATTAACATTAAAATATTTATCTACACATTAACTTACTTTAAGGGGGGAAGGGGTCCCCTGGATGGAGCCCAACATTTTAATTTTTCGTACGCCATTTTTTTAACGGTAACAAATTTTTTTTGGCCCACAATTTTTAAATGTAATTGCCTAAATATCAGCATATTTTGGTGTGAAAAACGTGCAATGCTAATTAGCAATTAAGTATTCAAAATTTGGTTTTTGCCCCCTTAAATCGTATACTGGAGTAACTTTTTTAAATTTTATATTCAGCAATGTAAATTTACTTTATTATTTATTTATTTATTTATTTATTTATTATTTATTTACAAAAAAACTTTTTATATTTATTTCTTTATACAGAGACTTTGACAATTTTTACAACTGAATGTTAGGCCACCATTCAATTCCATTCAAATGTTTTTAATTTATCATTTCATCAGGGTCCATACATTACATAATGAATAAAATTCATTACAGACATATAAAGAGATTAAATGTGGTTTTTTTTAAACGAATTTATTAAAGACATTAAAAATGAAATGTCGGGAGAGGTCGTAATAAGTCAGGGTTGGACTTTGAGAATGCAATGGCCCGTCCCCACCTATAACAATTTTACAATTAATATTGGATTACTAGACAGGACGGGGCAAGATAGGAACAAGACCAAACAAAACAGGACAAGACAAAGACGAGGACATTGAAAATTCTTTTTAACATATGTGGGGCAAAGACAATTGATCAAAGGATCAATTATCGAGTGATCAACTAGAAATTGAAAGGATAAAGGGGTTTTAAACAAATGGTTTAATAAGTCACAAAACCGTTATTAAAATATAACTAATTTTGAAATTATTACCATTCATTTTTTATGATGCTGCTGTCCCTAAGTGAATTCAATATTTTGGACCAGGTGTATTTTACTGAGTAATTAATTAGATTTGATGAGCGTTTATTGTGAGTATTTTGGGTAATTTCTAATGTTGAATCTATGTATACCATATCCTGTTGTTTTGGAGAAATAGTTTTGGAAATGATTTGGAAGGGGGTGTTTGAATTGTAGGTATACAATGAAAATTGTTAGTTTGTGTTTTTGTTTAAATCAAAAATGTTGGAGGTCTGGTTTTCAACCTTGTGAACATGGTTTAGTGTGAATTGTATTCGGGGTGTTTATTGAGATGCCATGGCACGTTTTTTTTTGGAGTTTGAACATATTGGTCCAATTTACTCGAAATTTTGGAGAAAGTTCCATGGACAAGCGTTGATTATAGTGATATTTCCCTATTTGCCAATTATGTTACTGTAAGATCTGTACGGCAGTTATTAATGTGTTTATATTGAAAATAAAATGTGGTTCGGAAGGGTGTTGCGGAATCGCCATTCTATAAAATTTATTTGTAATTTTTGAAATGTTAATTTCAATGAAAGATTTGATCAATTACTAGATACACCTAGAAATTTTGTAGGATCGACGGGGTGAATGGAGTCATTCAGTATTTAACCTTAATTCTGCACTTTCTTTCCAAAAAGACAGCCATCTTGTTTGGTTTATTTGTGTGTTTGTTTGTTTGTTGCCAATTGCTTTAATTTGTGAAAATACAGCTTTTGTGAGAGATAAAAATAACCCATTCTGACGCTGGTGCATACAATGTTTCGATGATTTGGGGTATTTTTTGTAGATGGGCGTATTTTCATTAGTTCAACGCCAAATAGAAACCAAGATAGTGTTACTTCGTAGTGAGCTAAAGTGGTCAGCTTTAAATAAAGTCTATTATTTAATATTTGCCTGAAATGGCCCGCCCACCGTTAAGTGTTTGAAAAACAAAGGTTTTTCTTACTAAGTGTAGATAGGCTTAAATCGCCATCCTCATATTCGCGTCGCCGTAGGATTCGTTGGCCCGCAATCGTTCCCAGCAATCACAAAGCTTATAGCACGGGGAATTCAAACTTTTCCAGGTGTAGCATGTGTCCATTTGTCCTGTAACTTTTTGAACCGGTTGTCGGGTCAACGAAACCTATTATGTGGGCATTCACACATCGAAGTAACGTCTATTCTTCTTCTAAAAGAATACGTTTTGCATACTTTTCCCTGCCACGTTCTCTTTAAGATGACGCGTATTGTCACATTAATTAGATCGTCAAATTATTTCAAATCATGACAAGAGATGGATAGTTGTTGAGAACGTAATTACTTATTAGAATATAACAATTATATACGATTCCGGAATAAATATTTACGATGCAAAGGCAATTACAACACCGATTCATATTACTAGTTCAGTCAGTTCCGTTTATCAGTTGGGGGAAGACTTATTGACACGAAAAGGACATTTGAATGACTAAATGATGAGGACTAAACAGATTGCACTCAATCAACTTTCGCGAATCGGACGGACTAATTTCCCAATTTTGAATATTTAATTTTCGCGCCGAACATATCGGCCATCTATGACGTCGTGGCAGATCGTGTACTGTAATTGCTCTGCTTTTGATACGACCTCTGCACACCAAAGGAGCAAGCTGCAGCTAACACTAACCCGATACCTTATCTATCCTGTTATTTAGCTTAGAGAAAAGAATGTGTAAAAAATAAAAATATAATAGAAAGCCAGCATCTCACTCACAATCAGGCCTCACTCCCAGGCTAATCTAGTCTAGTAGTGTGGTCTAGTAGTCTAATAAGTGTTATGTAGTCTAGGTCGTCTTGTCTATTTGTCTATAATAGAGTTGGTCTAGTATTCAGCATAGTCCTAGTCTATTAGTTAAGTATTCGTCTAGGCATGACTGGTATCTTTTTAACCCTACAAAACGACTGTATTACACATATACTTATAAAATAATTAGTTGATCACATATCTTATGGGTTTCATCAAAAACGGAGATTTATATTAACCATAATAATAATAAAACCATATCGCTGACCATTCGCTATCATACCTGGCATAGGAAACACATTATGAAAGCGTCACGGGTGTGAAGGTGTATACGCTACTGGTCCTCCGATCGGTAGTAACATCTCCTATCACTAGTCGCTAATTTCCAAATATCGCATTGTTAGACAAATGTTTTAAGTCACTTTTTGTTAGTATAACTCAGTTTTTTTCCATGAAACCATGATAGGTGTTATATTATTTTATAGTTTATATTGTACAAGAGTTCTTAGCACGGTTCTCCTTTAAAGGTTCGTGTTCCGATCGTCTTGGGACCCCCCTGATTTTACCCGGAATTGTATCGATTTTGATATCAGATGAAAGGCCGTATTTTTTTCAATTCGTCCTGACATTTGAGAGCCCTCAAAATCCATTTCATTCCCAAATCTTAACAAAAAACCGTTGTTTTTAGTGGTTAACCATCATATTAGCACAGTATTGAATGGGCTTTGCAACAGCATTAAATTCATTAATTTAATTAACAATTGGTTAAAAAGCTACAAAATTTAACACCAGGACTAATCCCAACACACCAACTATCACGTTGCGTGGGTCCAGCAGTGGTACAGCACTTTCCAAAACATTTACAAACTTTAAAACATTAAAATACCCTATATATAAAAACACCTTACAGGTGTGATCAGAGGGGACTAGCTTAAGCAAATATAGATGAGATATATTACAATTTTAATAATGAGATTTCATCCCACAAGGTTTCATTTTTACTATTCCATGGCATATGAGCATAATAGAGCAATCTTGGACTACTTTGGCAACTGATTTGGGCAAGGAAGTCTCGATAAATTTAAAAAATGATCGAATACAAAGTTATTATCTTTTTTTATCAATCCCCTAGAGCCTCCTTCAAAGCAAACAGGTTTGTGGGATACCTCGGAATTAAAGATCTAAAACTAGAACTGTAGACTGCCGTAATTTGTTGCACTTAAGGTCATGAGCTTTTTTTGATATTCTGTTTCAAAAGAACCGTTGAGCTACCTATGCAACACTTTGCCAGTAGACTCGTTAATCAAGAACAGATCGGGACGTTGACTAGTTTGGAAGAACGGCTCTGTTGGATTGTACTGCAGATGACAGCATTTCCCTTGATTATCACCATAGAACTTTTAACTTATTGTGAACACTTACAAATGAGTTTAACAAAGAAACAATGTAATAAAGAATTGAGTCATGCCGCCAATATGCGGCCTTGTTTTAAAAGCAACTGAGCAGGAATTGAGAACATGAGCTAACGTTTCAGTGCTCTTACAATTGTGCAATCTGTGGTTCCACTTCTTTTTCCCCAGCATTTCAATTGGAAAGCGGTTAGGCACAAAAAATCATCCCCGTAGCACGAACTGCAAAGGAAGGACCCCCCTTGGTAAATCATACATAATAGAGCGCCATGTGAGTCAACTTTTTCGGCATCAATTGATCCAACCGCCTCCCCTGCTGAACAAGTTGAAGGATATACTTTTTCCAATACACTACAACGACCCTGTTTTGAATACACATTTTACCTATGCCATGGATTAGCTAATGATGTAGAATCTCCTGGGCCGCCTGAATAAAAATATTATCACTGGTCTGTATACCATGGCGAGCCATTTCTTAGAACCATTTGGACTCACAAGGCAGTTTAGTTTTGAGGACCTGTTTAACACGCCATCGGCGATAACCAGAGCCCTCCCGTACGCAAGAGTGTGAGCCTCACGGTAGATGTCAGAATGCTTTTTCATCTTGAGCCGTCTGGCTAAAGAGAACAGCAGGGTTGGACCGGTGGGTCTCATGCGAAGCCCATGACTTAATAGCATTGGTATGAACGTGGTCCAAAGACCTAATGCTGAGTATCAGTTAGCTCATGGGTCTAAGTAGGAAATCTGTATAATGGAATATAGTACTCATGTAGAGTCTAAGTTAGAATTGGTCCTCCCTATACTTTTAACCATTGCTCCCTACCACATCACCGCATTTTAACCATGGCTGTCTACCCTCCAAACCGCAAGTTTGTTTCCCTGGTACTTGATGGGGTGTATGGCCAGTGCCAGGCTCTCATATCAAGGAGAGAACCATGTGCCCATCAACGAACAAGCACCTTTAACGTGACTTATTTTGCAATCCAGTAACGAAGATAGGCCTAATTGAAACACCATTGTGATTATATAAATGTTTATTGAACTAGTCTCTATCCTGATATTCAAGTCCACTCAAGTCAAAGCCCTCGTTTCTATTATTATTATTATTATTATTATTATTACTGTGAATTTTTTGGATGAATACCCATATACAATGTACGGCTACTTTCATGACGCCAGTTTTGCCACAAGTTTCACCGCATTGTTCGTTACACACCACTTATTAGCTTATGCTATGACATACCTAAGATTCGCACTGAATGTTACATTTTGAATTCATGCAACTGCAAACATGCAGAACGTTTTCATCTAATAGTAAACGTGTAATTCATCATGCCACCATATGTTTATCCGCAATCTAGTGTGGGAAATGTGGGTCGATTGCAATGAATTTTGCACCGAGGGTAGGATGCTATGAAAATTATCTGTGACGTAACCACTTCAGAGACTAACATAAAGGACGTTACTAATTTTTTTTTCAGAGAACTATTCCACTTTTTTCAAGACTAATTATCATGGTCCCCCGTTTCCTCCGAAACTCCGTCGTAATCACGCTACGTGCATACTATGCATGCATGAGTGGACCATTTGTCCAGCACTGTGTACTATATGAAAAGGCTGTTATGTATGACTACGCATGAGTGTAGTATACCCGTAGGGTTACGCCCGATTTTGGGGAACGGGTCCATGTAATTAGGGCCTATTGATCTTGCATTTGTGATTGTCATTAATTAGTCATTTTATCACAGCTGGCTAATCTATGCCTCTTATACATTAAAGTATAATTTTTTAGGCAAATAACCAATTGATTTTAACAGTCTAGTGTACTCTAGCAAATATAATTTGTGTTCATTTAAGCGAACAAAATTGAGATACTGCCTTCTCCGGGGGTAGGGTATCCAGTCAAAGTCATTTAGTGGGAAGTTGGGGTGTTATATAGCCTCCATTTTGTGATTTAAAAAATGTAGTTTATTGTTATTTTTTCCCTCAATTTTGAGAAAAGAAATTTCTTCTCACGGGAAAGTACTTTTGTTTATGATAAAAAAGAGAGCAGGGGATTCCCCTAGTGTTGTTTGTGCAAGGTGCAGCTTTTGATAGATTACACAATAAGGGAAATGGGGAAATTCCCCAAGATGTAAACTTAGAAACTGACTCAACTGGTTTTAATATGCTTTGAGTGATCAAACATTTTTGCAAAAATAGGGAATTCCTCATGAAAGTTATAATGTGAGGTGATGCAATGTAGGATGATGTAATTTATGTGATTTCCAATTGGTCATCTAGTGCAAGGTTATGTGTGTATGCATGATGCCTGTGGTATATCTGATTTAAGGACTTTGTGAACTTTGTGAAATGACGGTAAATAACGCTGATTTGCCAGAGGTGGAATTTTCGCCACAGCATCTTAACAGGATCGTATAATGTAAGTTATAAGGCTAGTTTAATAGTTTTTTATCTACAATTAATGTAAGATTAATGCTTTCACATATTTCCTGGATTATGAATATCTTCAATTCCACGTGAGCAGAGTGCTATAATTATTATACTGTCGTTTTTGAAGCCAAGTGCTGGGAATCAAAATATGATCCCAAATTGTGGACAGATAGAATCGTGGTGATTATCTTAAACTGATATACTATGGAATATTAGTGTTGTCGAGGGACTTATTTAACCGTGTCGTCTTGACTCCTGGACAACATGTACCTTCAGGAACTGAGAAGATTCAATGGAATACTACCTGAGGATTTATAATGGTGACTTTGCAATGCGCTGTCATGTTGGAGTCTTTCACCGCATTTTAGTTAACACCATTATAGCTTCGGCTATGCATACACTTAAGATTCCACTGCGACCGAATAAACACCCGCAGCCGCGCCGCAAGTGGCTGTTGTTCTGTGGTAAGCTGCCTTCTAAAACGAACACGGGGATCTCATACAGTCCACGGTAGGGTATTTAGCCGGATGACTCTGTTTTCAGTTTGTAGACTGATGGACCCCTCTTTTTCACATCATGCGGGGACAAATTGAATATTATTATTAAAGAACAATATTATACAGATGGTTGGAATCTTAAAAAGGAATTTTATTAGGGAAATACAGGCCAATTTTTGGAAAAATAAAGTTGTGGAAACGGTCACGGCATTGATGCGTTTATTATTTGCGCTTCGGGGAACCCATTCGGTAAAAATGACTTACGATTATCCCTCCATTGGAAAAAAAACACCGATTATCGTCATTCGTCATGTCGGTTTTTAATCAGTAGGGAAAAGGTTTTTGTACTGTTTAGACATAAAAAACGTGGTCTTTTGGAAAAAAAATAACTCCGACTTTGGCAGAGTGGTCATGTACAGACCTTGAGTTAACATAGTAGGATTTATATATATCGGTTCGCCCCCGAAGCGACAAACTGATACCTGATACCTGACACGGGACATGGTACTTCCTGCACCGTGACACAAACTATCATATCCCGTTTACCGTTTATACTTACAATACACGGCAAGCAGCAGCATTCTTATCTCCGTTGTACAGCGTAATCGATCAAGATGTGAGACATACATGCGGGGGTTCTGTAGTTAAAGACTCAGTTTCATGCATTTTAAGGCGTAGTAAGACTATTTTCAATGCAGGTTCAAGGGTCGTCGAGTGCCCCCAAATTGTGTAAACACAGTTTTTCAATACGGAATAAATCGCATCTCGTCATAGTGCGCAGTTCACACTCATTAGAAAAACGTTTTTTTACACAATTGGCTGAATCGCCAGTGGTTGTCAGTAGTGGGGTACTTTTCAAGAAGTGACTTTCGCCAGATAGTCCGGCGAGACTGTTCGTGGATTCTATTTACCGGACAAATTATGCGGGCGATATGATATAGTATATCTTCATATCCACAATAGTATTATCGTTTATTCCGTAAATCTTTATGTAGGAATTAAATCAATCACCACCCAAATCCTCCCTCGCTAGTGGATTACGAGCATCGATTGATAATGCAGGTATCACAGGTTCGAATCCAACATGGCCTTTTAAACTAAATGTATTTCAGTATTATTTTAGAGTAGTCAAAGGCTATATGCACGTCTGTCGTGCACAAAATTATAAATTGCTTACTATGACAATTACCACAGCTTATAATTAAGTCATAACAACATAGTCGTAACACCACTAAAATTGTAAATGATGGCTACAGCCATGTCAATAATAGGCCTACGCGTGTAATAACAGTCATTTTGTTGTTGCTTTAAATTACTCAAAAGTTAGGCCCCAGGCCCACGTCCGATGCCACTTTTTAATCGTCAATGCTATTCAAAAGTTCACAATCAATCATTGCTTCTGTTAAATTACCTGTTCATACTCAAAACTCCAGAAAAATTCCCCTTGCCAAAAGTAATCTCTATAAACAGATTACCCGTGAACATACGCGCCATGGCTGTGACAGAGCTATGCGCTCTGTAGCCTGAGACACCGATACACTCTAATAGCAAACAGCCCTAATTATAATTATATTCCACCCAAAAACCATTGCACTCCTGGATGTTACATTTGAATTCATGCAACTGCAAACATGCAGAACTTTTTTTCATCTTAATAGTAAACGTGTATTCATCATGCCACCATAGTATATCCGCATCTATTGTGGGATGTGTCGATTGCAATGAAATTTTGCACCGAGGGTAGGATCTATGAAAATTATATGTGACGTAACCACTTCAAGACTAACATAAAGACAGTACTAATTTTTTTTCAGGAGAACTATTTCCACTTTTTCCAAAGACTAATTATCAGGTGGCCCGTTACCGAAACTCATTCGTAAATCTACGTGCATACAACGTCATGCCTGAGTTGACCAATTTGTTCCACAGCACTGTTTTAACTTGATATGAAAAAGGTCCTGTTTATGTATGACATACCATGAGTTAGTAATACACGTAGGGTTACGCACGAGTTTGGGGAACGGGCCCCAGGTAATTAGGCTAGTTCTTCATTTGTGATTAGTCATTAATTAGTCATTTTATCAGACGCTGGCCTACTCGATGCCTCTTAATACCATAAAATAATCATTTTTGGCAATAACCAATTGATTTTAACAGTCTAGTGTACTCTACAAATAATAATTTGTGTTCAATTTAAGCGAAACAAAATTGAGATACTGCCTTCTCCGGGGTAGGGTATCCGTCAAGTTCATTTATTGGGAAGGTGTGGTGTTATTGTATCCTCCATTTTGTGATTTAAAATAGTATTTTATTTTATTTTCTCAATTTATTTGAGAAAAGAAGTTCTCACGGGAAAGTACTTTGTTTATGATAAAAAAGATAGTGCAGGATTCCCCTAAGTGTTGTTTTTGGCAAGGTGCATCTGTGAGATAGATTAACCAATAGGGAAACGGGGAATTGCCCAAGATGTAACTTAGAAACTGACTCACTTTGGTTTATGCTTTGAGATCAAAACATGTTGGCAAGATAGGGAATTCCCTCATGAAGTTTCTATAATTGTGAGGTGATGCAATGTAGATTGTGTAATTTATGTGAATTTCATTGGTCAGCTATTGCAAGGTTATGTGATGCATGACGTTGTAATATCTATTTTAAGACTTGTGAACTTTGTGAAATGACGGTCAATAAGCTGAGTTTGCAAGAGTTTTAGATTCGCCAACAGCAGTCTTATCAGGAGCTATACAGTGGAGTTATAGCTAGTTTAGCTAGTTTTTTACTACAATAATGTAGATTTATGCTTCACATAGTGCCTGGATTTATTATATCTTCACTTCCACGGAGCAGAGTGCTATAATTATTCACTTCCGTCTTTTGAAGCCAAAAGTGCTGGGAATTCAAAGTAGGATTCAATTGTGGACAGATAGCAATCGTGGTGATTATCTTGGACTGATATACTAGGGAATATTAGTGTGTCGAGGGACTTATTTAACCTTGTCGTCTGGAACTCTGGACAAATGTTACCTTCAGTACTGAGAAGATTCCAATGGAATATTACCTGAGGAGTTTTGTGACTTTGCATGCTGTCATTTTGGAGTCTTCGCTGTGAGGACATATATCGTTGAACTGCAACGGTTTTTATTTTTTTGACCTTAAGTATCACTCTTATAAATTGTGTGTAATTTTTACTATGTAATGTTGTTTTGGATATACCAATTATTACCCAAAGAATCTGCTTCAATCATTAAATCGTTATATATATACAATTCAGATCATCTTGTGCACAAGTTCTATTTTATTTGTGTTTTGAAATGTATTTCTGACCTTTGACGTCTACGAGACATCATAAAAGAATTGGGGGCTTGTCCTTAGGAATTGAATTCAGATACATTTAAGCCTAGTTATTCAGAATTTACACCTTAAAAGTGTGATAATATTAAAAACATTGTGCACATGTTGGCATACAAAATTCTGTGTGTTTTAAACATGTAAACTACTTTGTAGTTTGGGGGGTTTCAAGTCAATATTTCTTGTGTTGTAGAGTACAGGCACAATGGAGTTTAATCCAGAAGAGTTTTATTTGGGCAATAACTTGGAGAAGGTTATGATGAGTAAAAAAGCCCGAGTTAATGAAACTAGCCAAGCATTTAGGACTTGAAAGGGCAAAACATATCATGAGAAAACAGGTTATAAAAAACACCTGATTAAAAACTTTGTCCAGGAAATGTTTGGGATAGTTCATAATTTGGAAAAGTTACAGGCCTGTACGGAACAAGGGGAAGTGCTGAATTCAAATTGAAAGAGCTTGAGATTCAAAGGAATTAACATAGAATTTAGAAAATTAAGATGGAATAAAAGCAAAAAAAGCCAATTTCCAAAGGAACTAAAGAAAAGGAAATTGGAATTAGAAAAAGACAAAATGCAAATGCAAATGCAAAAAAGATGTAACAAAAATCCGCTGTATTGCAAAGTGAGAAAGACAAAGAATTAGAAAAGGAAACATTGCAAAATGAAATGAAACAAAAGGAAATGGAAATGGCCAGATGAAACGAAAGAAGCTTGAAGCTCAGCTAGATTTAGAAAAATTGAAAACAACAGGCTCCTCATCAAACTCTTCCCCGTGTAAAGGAACAAATGTTTGATCGCTGGCTTCTCTCAAAAATTCGGGCAAACTTTTGGTCAACTTAGGGAGTTGAGGTTAGTTGAAGAGTTCAACAGTGTCATACAGCCAGATATCTAAAACACCACTGGATAAAACAAAATTGACAGTTTTTTGCTTTTACTATGCTTTGACTCGCAAACTAGCAATACTAAGTAGGCCTAGCCAAGAATATACTTGGTAGACAAGTAGCACCAATAAGTCGGGTTCTAACAAAGCGTCTCATTGTAGCACACAGGAGGGGGGGGGGAAAAAAACCCCCCCCCCCAGTCAGGTTCCCATGAAAAGGGGAGCAAAGAAAATAGTAGTGATAATCCAAAACATGGGATGGGACCCCAATCACAGCTCACATGCAACACTCTAAAAAGACAGGATCTAAAGTCACGGTTTGTTGGATCTACATGGCCTATCCGGTCCCAAAAAGGGGGACAAAAGGTGATTCAAAACCAATAGGTTGTGCAGTTACTTTGATGTCAAAGGTTCATTCGTCTGTTCAAAAACAAGAAATTCCAAAAAGGGAATTGACACAGAAAAAGTAAGGGATGACTTTTAAGGCCTTTTTTTTTTGAAGGGATTTGGTGTCACTTTCAGGTGATAGTTTAGATCCAAAACCCAGTCTGTGTCTATGATATTGGAAGATGTACTTCATTTGATATTAGAGTTCCACAGGAACTAGTGCATTGATTGAGGGGATAGGTATGGATTGTATTAGTGTCCCTCTTCACAAAATGAATTTGAAATCAGACTTGGTTTCTGGAACTGTAACAATTGGTGTTAGACAAGAACTCCCAGTAAAAGGGGTATCATGTTGTTAGGGAATGATTTGGCAGGGGGGAAGTACTCCGAGGTCCCATAGTTTCCCAGGTGCCCTGTACAGTAGATACATTTGATGAGGAAACAGACATTTTCCCAGCATGTGCAGTAACTAGGTCAATGACCAGAAAAGCCTCACAGGAATCCAATGAGCAGGTGATGAGTCAAAATACTCATACACATAGGAAGAGCGTCGATGATGACTTGGTCCCAAATTTAGAGGATACTTTTCTCTCAAAGTTAGAGGAGTTTGGAGGCCATCTTCCCTCTTTAGGGGAGACTTAGTTCCCTGTTCCCTGTTCCCTGAGCACAAGCAAAGTGACAAGCTGGTAAATAATGAAATTCCAGCCGCTGAGCATGATAGAGTTAGGGACTGTAAAGGAGACCCTTTAAGCCATGACAAGCTGGTAAATGAGCAACATGAAGACCCAGCACTTAGAAAATTAGGTAAGAGGGCATTGTCGCAACAGGAAGCCGAGCAAATTCCTGTATGTTTCTACAAGCAAAATGGTGTCCTCATGAGAAAATGGCGGCCACCCGATGCACTTGTAGATGAAGAATGGAAGGTTGTGCATCAAATTGTAGTGCCAAGGTATACCATAGGGAAGTGATAGGCATAGCCCATGATAGTCCCATGGCAGGACACTTAGGTGTGAGAAAAACACATGACAGAATAAGGAGTAATATTTGGTGGCCTACAATCAGAAAAGATGTGTCTGGGTATTGTAAGACTTGTCACACATGTCAAATGGTGGGCAAGCCCAATCAGACAATTCCTACTGTTCCCTTGCAACCAATACCAGCATTTGATGAGCCATTTAGAAGGGTCTTAATAGATTGCGTAGGACCACTTCCTAAGACCAAGTCAGGAAATCAGTATTTACTGACCATCATGTGTGCTTCCACAAGATTCCCTGAGGCTATACCCTTGAGAAATATTAGGGCACAAATATTGTGAAAGCTCTAACCAAGTTTTTCACCCTGGTAGGTCTTCCAAAATCAATTCAGTCTGATCAAGGATCAAATTTCATGTCAGGTTTGTTCCAACAAGTCATGGACCAATTGGGAATTTCCCAGTACAGTTCTTCAGTATACCACCCAGAATCCCAGGGGGCCCTAGAAAGGTACCACCAAACATTGAAAACAATGATCAAAACCTATTGTTTTGAATTTGAGAGGGATTGGAATGAGGGTGTTCGTCTCCTGTTATTTGCTACCAGGGAGGCTGTACAAGAGTCATTGGGATTCAGTCCATTTGAGTTGGTGTTTGGTCACAAAGTAAGGGGACCATTGAAACTACTGAAAGAAAAGTGGTTGTGTGAAAATCCTGATGTGAATTTTCTAGACTATGTGTCTCAATTCAGACACAGGCTCCAAAGAGCCACAGATATTGCTAAACAACATCTCAAACAGAGCCAGGCAAAAAATGAAAACATGGCATGAAAGATGCCAGAAACAGAGTATTCAAACCAGGTGACAAAGTTTTAGCAAGGGCATCCTTTGCAAGCCAAGTATTCTGGACCATATGAGATTGAGAACAAAGTGGGAGACCTTGACTAAGTGATCAAAACACCATGTAGACGTACACAGCTGTTTGACCCCATGCAAATTGTCTCTTTTATTTTAAGAGCAATTTAAAGCAGGGCGACACAATTTTGACAACTATTATAGCTAGGGACATGCAAGAGCTATTACCTCTGCAAAAATCAGAAAAATCCATTGCGGAAATCTTGCCATATAGGCCTACGAAGGTCATGATTTGTATTTATAGCACCCTATATATGCCCATTCTCCATAGAGAGACGTGTTAAACTAGATTTTGAAGAACAATCCTATTTGCCCGCAATGAAATTGCGTAAAATTTACACCGGAGGAAGTCAGTGGTACAAAAAGTCCAATTAGTTGTCAAAGCTGTGTCGCCTTTGAAATATTTTGTTTTATTCTGGTTTTTATCATAATGAGACCTTCAAACGCTGTGCGTAAAATCGACAATTATATCACAGAAATATGTTCACAGAGTTAATGAAAGAGATACTTTAAAGCCTGCGTGGTGTGTTTCCATCCAGTGGATTTAGTACAGAGTCGTACCTGAACAAGACAGCACTGTAAACACGAAATGATTATGGTGTCAAATGCCAAAAGTATCTGACATACTTGCCAATTTAGACAAGAACTTAGGCCATCTCCCAGAAGTCACCAAGGTGAATTGAAAGAGTTCATTCATGAGTGGGAAAACATATTTCCCTGATGTACGCCAGTGATACCATGTCATAACCTGACATTGATGTAGACAACTCAGAACCTATAAAGCAACACCCTTATAGAGTGTATCCATCAAGTTTGCAACATATTAGAAAGAGTGTGAAATACTGTTAGACAATGGAAGAGTAGAACAGAGCAATAGGAATGGAGCTTCTCCGTGTCTTCTGGTTCCCAAGCTGATGTTCATTTCGTTTTGTCACAGATTTTCGAAAAGTCAACCTCTGTTCCAAAACCGACTCATATCCGATCCGACGGATTGATGATTGCATAGATCGAGTTGGAAATGCCAATGTTGTTAGCAATTTGATTTGTTTGAAGGGGGTAATCGGGTGGCAAGTTCCCCCTCACTGACCGTTCCAAAGAAATTCAGCCTTTTGTACGCCCGATGGCCTATATCAATACAAAAGAATGGCATTTGGTCTCAAAATTCTGCCGTAACATTTCAGATATTAGTGAACAGAGTATTCGCAGACATAAAAAATTGTGAAGGCCTATGTGTATGAGCTCCTTGTGTACAGCGAGACATGGGAAGACACCATGGACAGCTCCCTCAATTATTTGAGAATTATCTCAGGCCGGTTTTACTGTGATCTGGTTGAAAAGTGAATTTTGCCAGCAAATGTCACATACTTAGGGCCTATTGTAGGACAAGAGCAAATGAGGCCAACCACAACTAAATATATGTAGCATTGAGAAATTCTCCACACCACAGAGCAAAAGATCTCAGAGATTCTTAGGCATGGTCGGGTATTACAGCAAATACTGGTCCAAATGTCTCAGAAATTGCGTGTCCGCCTGACCAACCTTCTAAGAAAGCGCAAATTTGTGTGGTCAGAGCAATACCAAAAACAATTGAGAAAATCCAAGTCTATTTTGATGATGCGCCATGTTGTGGTTTGTGGGGGGGGGGTGGGGGGGGGGGGGGGGGTGCGGGGGCCATACTCATCAGAAACAATTGAAGTTTTTGATTTGAATGCCATGATCTAGGGCTGTGGTGGAGTTCTCATGCAGCAGATGAAAATGATGTATATCATCCTGTATGTTTATTTTCTTAATAAGTTTTGAACAAATATCAGAAAAACTACTCAGCAATTGAGAAAGAATGTCTTGCATTGCTACTGTCCATTGCAAAATTTGAAGTGTAGTTGGAGTACAACAGTGCACCCATTTCTAGTTAATACGGATCAACATCCGTTGACTTTCATCCACAGGAAAAACAATAATCAGAGACTTGTTAGGGGGAGTTTAACTCTACAAGAATATAACTGGACATAATGCATATCAAGGAAAAGAAATGTCGTGGCAGAGCCTTGTCACAGCTGCCTAATTTTGTCAGAAATTTAATATTACAACTTGTAATATCGACTGAAAGCAGTCAATGCAAAGCACATTATAAAAAGTGTAAAATTTGCACCGTTTAAATAATATATAATTTACCACATAATCCAAGTCTTTTTAAAGTGTTTTAATTTTTTATTCATTTCAAATTTTTCTTTTATAAGGGGGAAGGATGTTATATCCCCCCCTCCATTCTTGAGATGGAAAATGGTATTTTATTTTATTTTCTCCAATTTTATTTGAGAAAGGATTTCTCACGGGACAAGTACTTTGTTTATTATAAACACCAGAGAGCAGGGGATTCCCCTCGTGTTGTTTGTGCAAGGTGCACCTGCACCAGATAGATTGCACAATAAGGGAATGGGGAATTCCCCAATATGTAAACTTAGAAACTGAGTCAACTTGTCTATCTTTGAGATCAAAACCATGGTTGCAAAATAGGGAATTCCCCATGAAGTTTACTTTTTTTTTTTTTTTTTTTTTTTTAATTTTTTAGGTTTTTTCTTTTTTTAAATGTTTAACATTTAATTGGTGAATTTCAATTGGTCAGCTATGCAAGGTTATGTTTATGCATGAAGCTGTGGTAATATCTATTTTAAGACTGGGAACTTTGTGAAATGATGTTATAAAGCTGAGTTACAAGAGGTTAGATTTCGCCAGCAACAGTTGTAATCAGTAGCTTACAGTAAATACTAGAGCAGTTTTTATCTACAATAATGGTAGAATTTATGCTTCACAATAGTGGCCAGGAGTTTATTATATTTTTCAATCCACGTGAGCAAGTGTATAAATTTATTCTACTGTCCGTCTTTGAAGCCAAAGCGCTGGGAATCAAAATAGGATTCCAAATTGTGGACAGATGAAATCGTGGTGATTAACTTGGACTGATATACTATGGAAATATTAGTTTCGTCGAGGGACTTATTAACCTTGTCGTCCTTGAACTGCTTGGACAAAAAGTGGCCCCTTCATGACTGAGAAGATTCCAACGGAATATTACCTGAGGAATTTACAAGTGTGACTTTGCATACTGTCCATTTTGGAGTCTTCGCTGTGAGGACATATCATCGTTGAACTGCAACGTTTATTTTGGACATTAAGTATCACTCTTATAAGTTGTCTGTAATTTTACTATATATGTAATGTTGTTTGGGATATACCAAATTCTTGACCCAAATAGATCTGATTCAAATCATTACATCTATGGGAAGTATTTTGCACAATGAAAGAGAAAAACCTGGTTTTTCGCTGAAAAACCTGGGGTTTTCAACCGAAAAACCAGGTTTTTCGATTTGAAAAACCAAGTTTTTCAATCTGAAAAGCAAGGTTTTTTGTTAAACCATGTCACTGTCATCGTGCGATTGATCAAGTAGTCTCAGATGTCACATGTTGGAAGTTACCATGCCAAAACAGGGGTCGTCGCCCCTTTGGCTACATTGATGTGATTGCTCGAGACATCCAGCAGAATCCGTCTGGCATCCTCAGCTTGATGACAAACAGGGACATTTGGCGCTACGTGGTAAACAGCATCTCGGCTGCGGCCGTTAGATAGATAGACAGCCATACCAAAAACCGGCATTATTTTTCACTGGATAATTAAATTGAGAGGGCATGGTTGTGATTACTAAATCAAAATAACGATGAAATAAAAACAAACTTGTAATTGGGCCATTTTCGAGAAAATGAAAAAAAATTTTTCTTTTTTTAAAATTTTTTAAATGGTTGGTTTTTTTACTTTTATTATCAAAAAAGTAAAGTTAATGGGTAGTAAGATATCATAACGTGACATTAGGAATGCAAAAACCTTAAATCTTGTACTTCGGTCAACTTACAATTAATAGGATAAGTCTCACGATTTCTCACTGCGAAAATCATTGACATAAGTTAATTACCAACTAAAGTGTGACATCGGTTGGGTATATTACAATCATGTACTTCGCCCTATTCAGTGATGTATTCCGTTAAATCTGTATCGTAATGACATAAAGCCCATGATACACAGTATGTAGGCGGGTATAATGGTCAGTATGTAACATTAATGCATGGAACTATATTATCTAGCCATGGAGGAAAATGCCACTCTAGCTGAAAACTTGATACAAAGATAATTAGTAATGGATACCTGGAAATGAATTGCCATTGACATAGACCAAAATCATAGTTTTTCATAAGTTCAATTTTCCAAAATAGCTAGGTCAAGGGTCTTCTCATTTGAATAATAAAGGCGGCCAGTTGATTTTCAGGTACTTGGTTACGGTTTTATTTTTAGTTTCAAAATGTATAATTTTTTTTAATTTTTATTTTTAAAATATAATTAAATCTACAACACAAAATGCAGTAACAGAGTCAATTTTTTAAAGTTTGATGTTAAAGTGCTGAAACTTGAATATAATCTGAAAAATGGGCATTTTTGGTGAAAGTTTTAAAAAAATCAAGTATCTGAGTAAAAATTTTAAAACGTGGGACATTTGTAATGGGCACTCTTACCGCCAATATGACAGGAAAAATTGTGTCAAATTTTGTGGTTATACTTCTTGTCGTTTCCAAATAAGACACCGTAAACTACAAAAGATAAAGCGTCAAAGAAAACAACCGTTAAAACCTAGAAAGACTATTTTTAATTTTTATGCAAATTAGATTCAGCAATTATTTTTATTCTTATTTCAAATATCTATAAATTTTAATTTTAAAATGCATTAAATAGTTTCTTTTTCAAGTTATGAATTCTTTACAGGAACAATGTTAAGTATCGCTCCTTGAGAAACAAAATACATACGAATTAATTTCTTATGTGTTTTATTGTTTTTCAAGGGACGATATTTATAATTTATGAAAAAAAAACTGATTTACGACCTTTAATTTACCATCACTTTGGAACCATGACTCCGATTTGTGTAAAATAAAAAGCATTCTGAAAATTATGTTTTAGACATTTTCGTGGTAGCCCATTTTACTTCCTACAATTAAGGGGCTATTTTTAGCAAATTGTGCTTTTCATTGAACATTTTAGCATGAAATCCAAGCTTTCATTTGCTTCAAGTTTGACTTTAATCTGACATTCTGTTCCGAAGTCACGCCAAGTTTTGTCCAACAATGTTTGCACAAAGGGATTAATTTCTTTTGTTTTCCTTTATTTGATATTCTTTTGTATTTATTGTTTTGCATGGCCATTCTCGAACAGTTCTTATCAAATTTCTTGTGTAAATTTTACATGTTTTTGTACACAACTGTCCTAAATCATCTGTTGTTTGTTAATGTAGCTATTTAATGTACCTTAACCAAGAAAGTAAGTAAAATGAAAATTAATTTCATTGATTAATTATCATTAATTAATCTAAAATTCACATTAATTTAGCTTTAAAAGGTATTTTCTCAAGTTGGCATTTTGATTTGATGCGCAATCTTAAAAAAAGTTTCATTATTTCTCAACGTTTTACCAAAATAATCAGAATAGAATTGTTATAAAAATAAAATGACATTCCCGAAAACCATTTTCCCTACATTTCTAGGGCTTTAGCACCTCTTTGCCTTAAAGCTGCTTAAAAAATCTCAATTTTAGGTTTTTGTAGGATGTCATTTTATTTGTTGAAAAAATTTCCAATTATGAGAATGTCATTGCATTGTAGCAGATGAAGGCTTTAATTTGATATATAAATGACCATGGTAGGTGCTTTACTTACTGAGATATTTTTGTTTGAAAATTCCATTGTTTTAGGTTTGTTAATTAATTATGTTAATTAGCTAGATGACAGAATGCATGAAAAAAGCATGCAAATAAATAGGCAAGTGATAAACTATAATAAATAGTGAAAAATCATAGAATTTCTTTGTTTTACTAGACACATGCTCTAATTGTAGGATAGTGCCTTAAAGTGACAGGAGGAGATTTTTTGAGAATACAAATTTCTCTCAAATTGCCCTGGATCGGTTGTAGACCACCTACCGAGAACGTTTCGAAGGTTTATTGGACAAACAAATACAAAAGAAAACCACAAACCTTCTTTTGAACTTGCCTGCTATCGCAATCGTCCCTATAGAAAACCTTGCTTTTATTTTCTGTCGTGCATGACAGAAAATACAAAATCATCATCTTATTACATAAAAACGGCACCTGTAATTATTGTTAATTTTGTTTACTATGTTAAGAATAAAATATCCCAAAAGCCTGTAGCTCGATTTATGTGATGAAAATGATAATAGGAAATATCTTTCGAAGCAACTTTTGATATTACTTTTAGTAGAGTGTAGTAAGTATTTTGTTTTATTATTTATTTATTGCCGCATAAGATCTCGAAGTGCAGCTAACCAGGAGCTGACCCACCTGGTTTACATAAAATTCTAGCCATATAAATTCGGGCGACCCGATCAACAACCCGTGTAATATTGAGATTTTGGTATAGGAAGATCAAAGCTCATATTTTTCAATTTTTCTCATTCTTTGATGATATGAGCAAAAACGTTCTAAAAGTGGTCGACAACACTAGCTCCTATGGACTCCTATGGGCCAATTTTGCACACAGCTAATAAACGAACAGGACTTCGTTAACTCCAAATTTGTGTTTTGGGTGATATGCTTCCATTTGATGGAGAAAACATCAAATTGGATTACCTATCTTTAACCGTTTCAATCCTGGAATACGTGAAGGTTATGACACATAAGTCAGTGGTTTGAGTTGAATTAAAGGGGACACAATGGCATGAAAAAAAAACATTCAGACATAATTAAACGGAACCTCAATTCTTCGAATTTGAAAACAATTTTAGTATTAACATTTTGTAAAAAAGGGGAAAACTAGCTAATATTACTTCCTTGCAAGCTTCACTTCTCAGTCAAGAAAGCTGACATTACTGCCAGCATTAAAGGCTGACTCAGAGATTTCCCGAGGAAGGCGCCCTCAATTTTCAAGCAAATTGTGTTTTTGCATGTACATAATGCTTGTCAGTATACAAATCACTGTGTGAAATAGTTAAGCTCAAATCGAAGTCCTTTGTTATAAATTTCCGGATCCGGAATTTTTGTTATACACGGTTATGGCACTATTATACTACAAATAAATGTTTACTGCATGGAAACAAAAAAAATCCGATTCATCTCAAACTTGGGAATTGGGCATTTTAGGTGTCTATCTTTAGTTCTAGTTGACTATTTTTAATTAAAAAATCTCTGCGTCAGCCTTTAATCAAACTTGAAAATCATGCAGTCATCAGCTTACTGACCATTGCTATTTTATATGTGCTAATTCCGACTAATCCACCATGCCAGATCAATATCTTATACACACACTGGCTAAAAGTATTGGCAACATGCAAAAAAAACAATTTATATTCAAGAATTGATTTTAAAATAGTAGCAAGAGTTCTGGACTATACATTACGTATTTATTGTCAAAGTATGATTTTCAACAACGTGTTCCCTTAATATGGCGCTGGCAAATGTAACTTGCCTATTTACGCCAGAAGGGAAACAGGTACAGGAACGCGTCAAAAATGGCTGCAAAATCGTTGCTAGATGAAATTATTGTATAGGCCTACGGGTTTGTCAGGGTCGACTCTAACGTTTTAGGGCAAAAGACGGAGTGGTTGTATGGACCGAAAACGAATTAACGTTAACAAAAGATGGGATTACGTCCATCTCTCGTTGGCCTCAGGAAATTAAGGGCAAGAAAGATTGCACGGTGATAACTTGAAAATAACTTTTCATCCTACCGTTGACGTTGTGCTGTTTACCATGCAATTTAACGCGTATAATTAGGCATGTTTTACGTAAACCACGCATTGCATTTCGGATGTCTCCGAATTCTCGAATTTTTCGGAGACCACTGTTTTCCATTTACTTATCTCATTTCCGGTTTCATACAACACTCTTATTTTCTTCCGTAAACATTTTAGTAAACCTAAAAAATCCGTACAATTCATTAAACGGCCATTATGAAGTCAGTTATTTTGGTTTTTGTGTTTGTATTCTTTCTGGAGTGCAATCGACAAGTTATCGTTCCGAGTTTCCTTAGAATCCGCCCAGAATTAGGGAGCATGCAATCAAATAAAACGTTTTTCGCCCCCTTCGATTCTAAGGAATAACATCTGTATGAAAAACACAAATTTGGCATTCAATACATAATGTGTGGTCAAGAATCTATGCTAGAGGGGTGCATTTTGGGAAAAATGCCCCCCCCCTTTGATTCTACAATAATCAAGTGAAAATATGCATTTCCTTTTTTAAACTACTTTCTTTTCATATTTTGAATATTTTGTCTCTGGAGAATACACCTTTTTGAACAGTCCGATGGGGTAGATCATGCGTACCCAGATTGTTTGTTAATTCCTTCTAATATTCCGTTCAAATCCTATCCAATGTAAAGTTTTCTAGCGTTTCCTGTTTCAGATAACACCTGCATCGTGGGATAAAAGCAATAAAAGCTGATGGAAACAGAATATACGTTGGAAAGATTATTTTACGGTTAACTGCGCCGTAATGTCTTTTGCCTGTTTTTTGCCCATTTTAGTGCAAAGACGATCTATAAAAAGTGCCTGCTTATTGCATTGTCATACGTAATAAAATGATTGCCTGTATAAACTCATGAGCTAAAATGTGCTAGTGTTCTGAAACAATGAAGCGCTGTTCCATGCACCATAAAAAAGAACACGTTTGTTTTCTAAACATCCAAAAACAAGTAACTCCCCACCCCTGAAATCTGTCTGTCAAGTTTACTGTGTTTATTTACGCGTATTTTGACATCTCATTTGTGGCGATCAACTGAGTATTGTTGAAGTTATGGCCACTTGACCGAACCCACCTCAGGATTTAGGAGTTAGTAAACCTTTTGAAGTCATAATGTTTCCAATGGAAGTCAGTGCAATCCTCTTTTCTCTGTATGACTATTTCTCCTTCTTCAACTTTTAAATCCTGGGATGGGTTCAGTCAAGTGGGAATAACTTCAACAATACTCAGCATATCGCCACAAATGAAGTCTGAAAATCCGATATCGTTTGAACTTGACAAATAAATTTCAGGGGTGGGGAGTTACCTTTTGGGGATGTTCATATGAAACCCTCACTCAAAGTGTCTTAATGAGGTCCCATACACTATCAAAAATAGAACAGTTCTTATACTCTATAACCCTCACTCAAAATGGTTCTAAAGAGATTTTTAATGAGGGCAATTCAGTAAACTGACTAGCAGAGTGAACGAATAATACGAGTCGGCTAAATTGTCAATTTCCATAAAGATATTGACTCGAAGATAATAGGCTAATTCGAAGAATTTAGAAGGAGGTTGAATGTGCATAAGTGCTTTTTTATTCACGGTATAAAGTAGCCAGCAGAAAAAGTCGACTTTCGGTCATAAAGGTAATACACACAACAAATGGCAAACATATTAACATAAATACAGCCAAAGCACAAAGCCTACAGAAGTCAATGTCTGATAAAACTAATTACCGTAAAATCGCGTATACAACCACCGGTGCTATAATAGGACAATTTTTATGATTTTCAACAAGGTGTTGTTTTTCCAGAACATATGGTGCTCAAAAACGTTTATTTGATTGTAATGTTCCCTAAATATGGCGCGGTAATTAACTTGCCGTTTGTACTCCAAAAGGAATACAGGTACAGGCAACGGCGTCAAAAATGGCTGAAAATCGGTCGCTAGATGAAGTTACTGTATACGGGTTTGTAGGGCTCTACTTAAGTTAGGGCAAAAGACGGAGGGTTGTATGGACCAAAAACGAAATAACGTCAACAAAAGATGGAGTACGTCATCGCCGATGGACTCAGGAAATTAATGGCAAGAAAGAGGTGGTCACGTGATAACTTGAAAATAACTTTTCTCTACGTTGGACAGTGTGATGTTTATCATGCCATGTAACGCGTATAAATTAGACTTGATTTAGTAAAACCACGCATTGCATTTCGGATGTCTCCGCATTTTCGATTTTCGGAGGAGACCACTGTTTTCCATTTACTTTATTCATTTCCGGTTTCATACAACAACTTTATTTCTTCCGTAAACATTTAGTAAACAATAAAAAATCCGTACAATTCATTAAACGGCCATTATGAAGTCATTTATTTTGTTTTTGTGTTTGTATCTTTCTGAGTGCAATCGGCAAGTATCGTTCGAGTGCCTTTAATCCGCCATAATTAGGGAACACGACAAACAAATTAAAACGTTATTCGCCCTTCGATTCTAAGGAAATAAAATCTGTATGAAAAACCACAACTTGGCATTTAATACATAATGTGGTCAAGAATCTATGCTAGAGGGGTGCATTTGGGAAAAATTGCCCCCCCCACTTTGATTTACAATAATTCAAGTGAAATATGATTTCTTGGGAAAAAGACTGTCTTTTCGAGATTTGAAGAGGTGGTCTCGGCAGAAGACACCTTTTTGAAAGTTCGATGGGTGATCAGGGGACCAGAGTTTGTGGGTGGAAGGAAGGAGAAGAGGCAAACACGAAATACACGAAAAAAAAAATCAAGAAAACAAAAAATAAACTCCTTTCCCCCCCCTCCTTTTTTCCCTTTTTTCCCCTCCAAATTCAAAATCCTATCAATGTAAAAGTGTTCTAGCGTTTCCTGTTGCAGATAACAACTGCATCGTGGGATAAAAGCAATAAAAGCTAGGAAAACAGAATATACGTGGAAAGAGTATTTACGGTTAACTGCGCGCCGTAATGTTCTTTTGCCTGTTTTTGCCCATTTTAGTGCAAAGACGTTATAAAAAGTGCCTGCTTATTGCATGTCATACGTATACAATGATGCCTGTATAAACTCATGAGCTAATCGTAATGAGAGTGCAACAAAGTAGTGTCTACATTTCATGATTTTACAGGAGAGAATTTGGGTTTCTTTCTTGTTGTGGACTTTTCAAATGAAATAATTTTACCACAACGATAAAATATATTTTTTTCAAATATCTTACAATATTTCATTTCCCTTAAGTCGACTAATTAAGAAGTGATTTGCTAATTAAAATGGCGGGTGATTTCCGGTCTGCAAATAAATACTATCTACCATTAACGACTTTGTTGCACGACACGGAAAATTAAATTTTGAGTGCAACAGAGTCGTATCTACACCTAATTCGGCCTAATTATCTATTAACTCGCCCCAATAAATGAGCCTTATACTTGAATATATGTTAAATTATGGTTTCTTTCTTTTGTAAATTAATTAATAAAATTTTTTCTTTTTTATAAACTAAAATTTTGATATTTTTTAGGTCTTTGGGCCGAAATTAGCATAAATTAGCCTAAATTTGGGTACGCAAATGAAATTGCTCTTTTCACAAAAATTTTGGGAGCTTTTTTACTTATACCCTTCTAAACATCACTTTACAAGAAATAAAAATGGTCGTATCTACATACTTGTTTTCCCGTGTCGGCAACAAAGTCGTATCTACCTGTTACGACTTTGTTGCACTCAACAGAAATTGATTTTTGAGTGCAACAAGTCGTATCTACACCTAAAGTGGCCTATTTAGCTTAATAGCTCTGTAATAAATTGAGACTGTCACTCAAAATGTATATCAAACAATTAAGCCGTAATGAACGACTTTTCATATTATATAAATACTCAATTTCGCCAAAATGTCAGTACGACTTTGTTGCACTCACATGACAAAATGATCGATTGTTCTGAACCAATGAAGCGCTGTTCATGCACCATAAAAACGAGAACACTTTGATATTTTCTAAACATCCAAAAACATGTAACTCCCCACCCCTGAATTTGGCAGTTCAAACGGGGTTTATTTCCGTATTTGAACATCCTCATTTGTGGCGATCTCCTGAGTATTGTTTGAATTATGTCTCTTGACCGAACCCCCCCAGGAGTTTATGTTAACTATTGACAATCATACTGTTTTCCAATAGAAATCATTTGGTGCATCCTCTTTTCCCCTGTTATGACTAATTCTCCGTAAGTGTACTGCAAACTTTTATCGCCCACAAATAAGGTGTATAATCGATGTATCGTTTGGAACTTGACAAATAATTCAGGGGTGGGAGTTACCTTTTGGGGCTGGTTCATATGAAACCCTCACTCAAAGTGTCTTTAATGAGGTCCTCCATACACTAATCAAAATAAACAGTTCCTGTACTCGATACCCTCACTCAAATGGTGCTAGAGATTTTCATGAGGGTACAATTCGAGAAACTGATACAGAGTGAACGGAATAATCGATTCGCTGATTGTAAATTTGTCCCCTAAAGATATTATCGAGATGAGATAACTACATTCGAAGAATTAGAAGGAAGGTTTGATTCACGTAATTGCTTTTTTTATTCAGGGTATAAAATAGGCATGCAGACGCAACACGGAAAAAGCCGACTTTAGCTCATAAGGTCATACACCCAACAATGGCAAACCTATTTAACATAAATACAACTAAAGACCAAAGCTTACAAAATTCAATGTCCATGATAAAATGAATTAAATTGTACAGTGACAATTGATCATATTGAAGATGGAATGGAATAGTGACTTTTTGCACCTGGGTTGAGGAACGGTGTGCGACGGAGGTTAGGATTGATGAGTCTATTGCTTGATGAAGATGGCAGTGTCATTCTGATTTGAGGATCTGCTGGCCAAACATCAAAGTAAGATTGTCCCTACGATGGGCCAGGCGCGTAGCCGCCGTTTTTTCGCGAGGGGGCAATTTCCCGGTAGGTTCAACAAATGTCGATCACAAGCAAAATTTCCCGGTCGCAGGGCAAAAGAATCCGAAAAAGGCCTGATTTAACATGATATCATGTTTCATTTCCGATTTCCCCTCAGATTTTTTTCAGAGGGGGCACTCTGCCCCATTACAACCAGTTGACCGGACTCCTCATAGACGGGAATGTTGAAAATGCACGCTCTACAGCACACAAAAATGGTATAGGGAAAATCAACGTAACTCGACTTTGTGAAGTCATTACTCCCCAACAGAAGCCCTTTTTGGATATAGTATCTGCACAAATGTAAATTACATTTGTTACTTTCTATAAATACCAAAGTATTATGCTTTTGTAAAATTTCATGTAGTACCTTGCAGCTTCAAAATATTACTTTTGAACCTGACTTCCTACAGGGCCGGCATGGAGGGCCTATGTACTAAGCACTGTTATCTTCGTTCACTAAATTATCTGGTCAGGTAGTTGCATTCGACCCTTTGACAATTCGACCAATTTTTAAAACACTCTGAACAGTTTTTTACTATAGGTACCTTTGCAATATTCAGAAAAATGTTTAATACCCCCACCGTCCACATAATCACCTCATGTCTTATGCATACGCACTGTTTTATTATTGGCTCATGGTCATGTTTTACGCTACCATATCAACATAACATTTTGAACGCATCCATTTACTTTAGGGGTTGATATACGGTACTTTTTGAGGTGTTTGCAGAAGTTGAGAATGTTATTTTATTCACATGCATCAGTGGAAATGTTCTGTTAGACTCAAATAATCATTCGTTTGATACCTACTTTTGTACCGATTTGTTTTTCTTTCTTTTTATCTAACAGCATTTGGTATTGCTTTTACAGCCTCTTGTCCTTTTAACGTTGTGTAGCATTATAATTGGGGGAATATCGTTTAAGGCCCCATCCCCCGTGCTTATTTCTTTTCCTTCCTTTATACCATGCTTAGGTTTGGTTGTCTCCCAAAAAATATTTAAATTACCGTTTTTCGAGTTTAACGAGTGCCACTTTAAATGTTATACTTTCTGTTGCCTTTTTTCTTTTTTTTTCTATCTTGCCTTAATGGTAACTTGTTTTGATTTTAATTAAATTTTAATGTTGTATTGTTTTTTATAGGCTTATTTGGGAAATGTTTGTAACTAAATTGTAGACAAAGAAAAAAAGAAAACATATTCCCGTGCTCGTTCCCAGTTTTTGTATTTTTAATGATTTTTGTTAAAATGTAAAATGTTCCATTTGTTGTGATGATTTTAAAAGACTGACCGTATAAGTTTTCCCCTCTTTGAGATTCTTGAGCGGGCATGACTGAACAAATCCGAAATCAATAAACTTCATAAATGTTAACATGTGTCTTGAATATTTCAACTACGGACATCAATTAATTTATTTATACCAATGTGTAAGTGATATGACAAATCCCAACACCAATTCACCTGTTGCAGAGTCAGAAAACAAGATCTTCCCATTGTTGAGGATATTGATAAGAGTTAGTCCTTATGCCATAGCTTGTATCTAATACCCGAATTACAGTAGTAAGTGTGAAAACCCTTTTCATTTACACATCAGGCTTAGGATTACGCTTCTAGGAAATCTTTTCTTGGGTAAAACAAGGAGACAAGAGCTCCGTATTAGAGACTCGGGCTGCGTGACTGAAACAAATCCGAATCAAATATAAACTTACTAAAGGAATGGATAGGGCTCTATAAAAAAATGCTGCTTGAAGGGTTTTAGTAGCGATGCCATATTGTCCTGAAGTACTTGCCCTTGTGCATCTATTGCCCCGATGCTACATGTCATACTTTTTTTCTTCAGAGAAGGTTGATTTCCTACATTCCAGTGAAGTAGCTTTATGAATCTTACTCGCCCAAACTTCACCTGGACTTTGCAGCATTTGCTGCCATGACCGTTTGCTGTTTGATTCCCAATCAAATCCATAGTCCCTTTTTCGCATATTATTGAAACAACTACGGTGCTTGCGCAAACTCGGCTAGTCTTCTGCATACTTAGTTATTTATTTT
Organism: Ophioderma brevispina; assembly: GCA_023653785.1. NCBI lineage: Eukaryota > Metazoa > Echinodermata > Ophiuroidea > Amphilepidida > Ophiodermatidae > Ophioderma > Ophioderma brevispina. The sequence continues at coordinate 20,858 of JAMKCH010073271.1, read as the reverse complement.
CGTGAACAAACAATGTTTATATCATATTACACATTCCCCCCTTTCATAAAAATTTAATGGTACGGGCCAAAACTACGTCCCGTGCCTGACTAGATAAACAACAACATGGTCACAGAAAAAACGTCCGAAAAACCTACCAAAAAGATGCTTACACGTACCTCAACATCAAATTCTGTATTGGGATTCCCGTGAGCTTTATACCCCGCTCTCAGTTCTGGATTCGGTTACTTACTGAAAATAAAGGCTGCGTAACAGGCTGATGCTCTCCTCGGTTGAGTAGTATTTTGCATGATGCCTTGCTACAAGTACCTGCACCGCCTTCGGGTAAGACGGTCAGGTGGTAGTTCCCACGGTGTAGTCTGTGTGACAGACTGCGAAAGATATTATCTAAATGGTACTGCGCGAGAGACTAACGTTCCCAGTCCGTCAGAGCGATGTGTGTTAATGAAAAATAATCTCAATATCTCCGAAACTAAGTGGTTCTATGGAGGTTTTTACATCAGAGGTCCGGTTTATGTTTTTAGTTTTGAAATGTGGCGTAGTTTGGTCTGAACCTATAGAACCTAGAGGAGAAATTGAACGTTTTTGTCGGGGTAACTTCCGGTGGCTGCAGACACGGAAAAGTGAACACGCAATCTCTACGGGTACATCCCCATTGTTCCCATAATGCCTTCGATAGTTTTCCAGTTTTTGAGAATTTTTCAAACACTACGCCAAATTTTTTTTTAAAAACTTTTCTTTTTCATTTTAAACAGTTCCGTACGAACCGGACCGCCCGTAGCCGTCGGGCGTGGCGTAGTGTTTACTAGAATTCACCCTCGCGCTGGGGTCACTTCGTGATCACGTAAAGTTTATGCATTACTTTCCTTATCGCCAGAGCCGCCGGCGCGGCGGTAATGGCTGAGAGGAATAGTAAATAGACTAGTTATGACATCATCCAATATAGTTTGTCACATGCTCGCGTTGGAAGTTGTTGAATGCCCCCCCCCCCCCTTTCCCCCACCTGGCTAAGCCACTGATGGGCCGGAGACTAGTGATGTTGAACTTACGAGACCGGACCGTAGTCAAAATTGGACGGATGTAATTTTTAAAATGACCAGCATGTCCTCACTGGAGAGCATATTGGAAGAGCACATATCATAAATAATTAGTTTACAGTTATGCTGGTTATATACCCATTACAAATATAAACTTACACATTGCATGTCAAAGCAACACCTTTCTATGCAGAATTTTCAATATCCCAGGGGGGAGGGCAGGCGGGGGAATAGAATAGAAACACATTTTAATCACAAATGTTTGACACCAGTTGCGTAGCCATCTTTTTTTTTCAGGGGGGGGCAAAGGTGGGGCGACATATTTTTCAGGGGGGCAAGCATATATTAACATTTGTTTGTATCTTATATGGCCTATGTAATCACTATTTTTCAGGGGGCAAGATGGGGGCAAGATTCCCACGGGGGGGGGCTGCTTCCCCCTGCCCCCCCCCTCTGGCTACCCACTGTTGGACACTGCAATTGCCAGGATTTTAATACAATCAAGTATTTTTATCACAGGTGTAGTTGGCAATTTTTCAGAGGCATGATAAATACAATAGTAAATTTTAGAAATTTTCATTGTGAGGTTGATAATAGGCATGTGTCTGACACAGTGATTGTCATCACACAGAAAATGGAAATCTTCAATGTAAATTTGAATGAACTGCAAACTCCCTTTAATTATACATTAATCCCCTTAAGTGATTTATTGGTATGATCTATCGGCACAGATACATATGAAATATCCCTAAAATAAAACGTACCATAGGTTTTTTTTCATGGCCATTGTAGTATTCCTTGCGAAAAACATCCAGATTTATTTCCGACAGATGTACACCAATCATGGAAGCACCGATGTTTTTCCCTGTTGGTCTATTTACAACACCGCATCAATATACCGAAACAAAGCCACAGCGAAATTATCACGTGACTTCAGCAAGTTGGCCACAACCTCATCCTGTGAACTTCGTTGAGTACACAAAGACTAGGAGGCGAAGTTAGTTTAAATTGTTTATTTAAAAAAACATACACTTTTTTCAAACCTCAGTGATTTGAGAAAAAATGTAATTTTTTAGATATCATTTTGTATTAACAAGGTTTTAGTTGGTCTAACCACTAACAATCCATGAAAACGGGTAATTTTAAAAGGGGGTCGCGTATATTTATAGTTTTATTATCGCAGATCTCTGTACAATGGATTGGCTACAAACAACAGTATTGTATATTAGATGAATGGGCAACGGGTGGACACTATTGGACTATCTGAACACAATACATTCCAGAGACACCTGTTTAGCAGAATTTTGTATCCAGGGTGAACGTTTTAGAGACATGGCGATCCCATACGCGCAAATACAATGAGCTCAATGATTGGCTGGATTCTTTCTGTTTATGGTCGCTTTCCACATTTCAATGGGAACAAATTTTGGTATTAATAACCGGCTCGTATCCACCTCTTGGGCTCTTTTTGGATGACCAATATGGCCGTCAGTGCCTCATTACGAAGCCCAGGTTTCCAATCCTTGGTAAAGAGATCGTGTTCGAAAAACCCAGTAATCGCGGTTCAGCAATCTACCGTACTTTTCAATGTGCCGAGTAAGCGCTTCTTTGTATGAGGAAGAGTTTCCTAATTTTATTTTAAAAAACTATATTTCTCAAGAATCCCAGGCTCATTTTATAAAAATTAGGCACAAATGTATGCCATTTTTGTAAATTTTTTATATTTTAAAGGAAAACATTAAATTAAAGCTGTGTTTTTAAATTTCAATGTTAAAAGTAAACGAGATAGTCTTTCATACAGGTCAGGACTTGACTAACCACCGATCATCTTTCAATTGGTGTGGAAGACTAATCATGGCTTGTGGCAAAACGATAGCGTAAAAAATAAACATGGCGGCTTCGTTAAATCGTCTACTGCTTGGAAAGTTAAGCATGAAAATGGTGTTTGCTTCGTAAGGAATACTCCAATGACCAGGAAAACCATCTGGTACGTCATATTTAGGAATATTTCATTATATATGTGCCGATACATTCATACCAATAAATCCCTTTAAATCTCTAAATGCCACTTTCCCACTTTTTCAAAAATCACGGAGCGGGCCATTTGCCTTGTGTTTAGGGTGAATTGCTCCTATATCTAACAAGACAAATTGCGCCACTTCCTTTTTTGCGGTGATCGTCATTTTCCCTCTAGGAACGTAAGGGATATAAACGGCAAAGGCATTTTCCTTTTAATACAACTGTTATTGTGAGTGACATGATACCTTTATATTGCATAGGAAATAGACACACATTTTTTCAGAGCCATTAACTTTGAATGCACATACTATATAAAATGTATTCACAACTTTACCAACAATATTTATTTTTGTGCATGATATCTGTGTAATATTTTTGGTTTTACTACCATAGTATATAATGAACGTATTTAATTGGATCTAGAAATTCTCGACATTGTGTCAGCATTCGTATTGTATGTCAAAATTAAATCATTGTAATAACAGCGACCAGCATACCAACCTCTTACTACGGGATTTAAGTATTTTCAAGTCATTTCAAAGCTTTGTGGTATGTTATCACTTTGAACTCTCGACCTTGAAGATTTTTTGATAGCCCAAACAATTACCAAACGTTCTTGTTCTGGAACAGAATAACTGCGTTCATATGGCTTCAATTGTCTACCGAGATATATGATTGGATGCTCTCTCGATTCTTGATCTTGTGAGTGCATCCGTAGACATTTTATTCTCTTGATACTGACGTCCTTCACATTCAATGCTTTTTTGTTATTGATATATCGTCGGCCGCGTCACATGACGTATTCGACATTTTGGACTTTTTGGGAAATTTGGTATGTATGTTTGTTTTGTACTATTCTACATATTCACCAAATTTTAAACCTCGAATTGTCTTAATTAGTGAAATATTAATTAACTAATTATGACGTATTTACAAAAAGTTAAATTGTCCGCATCAGATAACGACGTATTTGTCGAAAATCTATAATGCGCAGGCCCAAAGCATTGTATCTGTATTTTGAAGTATTCGCCTCGTCACATAGTGACGTATTTGTGCGACGTATTTTGCAGTTCACGGTAGAGTTGGTATTTTGTCGTTTTCACGTAGAGACGTATTTGCGCAAACGCGTCACATAACGACGGGTAGTATAGCGGGTCGTATTTGTTATGTACACGTTGAAATTGTTATTTTGTCGTTTTCACATAGTGACGTATTTATTTAACATCATATTTGCGTATATCTAAATGAATTGGAAGCTGATTATTAAATATATTTAATTTCTAATAAAACTATTTCGGCGATTTTCCACGAGGTTTTAATATATATTTTAAAATTAACCTAATGGGACAATTAAAATCGCAAAATCTTCAAAGGTCGTTTTCTCGAAATGCGTATTTTTAAATACGTCATTAATGTGACGCGGACGAACGAATTTACTTGGCATGACACTTAAGAGTTTGGTTGACTTATTGTAGCGTCTCTTAAACCTGTGTTTGTTGGCTTTGTGGACCAACCAACACCACACATATACAGGTATCACACTTTTCTAAGTTCCCCCAACATTATCCTTATTAATAAAGTACAAATACACAATTTCCACAAATTCCCAATGCACAAATCGAACAGGTGATGCGCTTCTGCCCATCTTGATGAAAACATTAGAAATCCAATCACGCATACCAAGACCACATTTGAATGAAAAAAGTGCCAATAAAAAAAAGAAAGTTGCAGTAAATAGCATTGCTCCAGTGTACTTCTTTGTTTAATGACCCTGCATGTGCATGGTAGACTTTCATTATGAAATAACTTGACATATTTCCTTGTCTAAAACGATGTTTAACTAAAATAAATGCAATCTTTGTAATCTAACAGATATTGCAGACCTTTTAATGCAAATAATGACTAGAAACTGCAAACTTAAATTGTAACATTGGGGACAACCCAATCGTCCAGCGATTTCTTTCACTGCTACCCGCTCAAGCAACCAATTGCCATACACGCTGAGCAACAGCGATACCCGTCATGTTTTAAATCGGAACGAAGCGTGACTGACACGGGAATAACAAGGGTCACTTGTCAGAAGGGGTAAATTCACAGTTTTGAGGCATATTTTCGTGGTTGGCTGTGAAAATTTCCCATGAGCAGGCCAAAAGGCTGATTTTTATCATTTTTTTGTATCAAGCTTTTTTTCCGGTCAAAGCGTGTCATTCCTACCATGTTAACCACTACCCTCAAAGGAACCTGACCTGAACAATGAAAAACAAGCGGTTCTATTCAATTGGCTACAATTCAGTACTTTCGGACCCGAATCACACGTTTTCTTGTATTTAAAAGCTAATGAATATAATTTCCTAATAAATGAAAAAAATAATTGCATAATTTTTTATAAAGACCTGGAATTGAGGGCGCTTTTAGAGTAATTTTTTTTTTTGGACACCACTGTATATATAGCCAGTAAAATTGCATATACATTCTATATGTTTTAGGTGCTCATGATACGGTATTTTTTCCTGTCATACTTTGCGGCACAAAGTCATAGCCATACTACTATTCATATATGTTAACTTTATGAAATGTTGCTCTATTTATCACATCTCACACGGTCGTTTTCCACCTGCCTGTAATTCTGGGATATCGGACAATTCCGAACTTTGGTGCTAGGGCCGTCAAAAATCCCTTACTGTTAGATTCTCTTCTGGAAAACCGCCAAGATCTAGGACGCCACACTCAGAATTAGAAGAGAATCTTGTTTCACGAATTCAAGCTTTCACGTCGCTGATGACGGTGTACTGGTAACCACCGAAATATCGATCCCAAATGTAGTGTTGTTGACAAGTTGTTTTAAATTATTTCTTAATGTTACTAACCAACACGTATAAAACATTAATTTGTGTATAATCCAAGGCGCAGTCACTAATCACCTAAACTTACATCCCACTGAAACTATCACATTTTCAGGATCATTTCAGTGATATTTCAGCGTTACACTCTTTTTCAGTGTTTCATTACAGATTTCAGTTATTTTCTACCAAACGTCGGTGTTACCGGTCCAATACGTAGTGAGCATATTAATTCTAATCTCCGTAATAGAGTTATCATTCCCATCCTTTCTTGCATGTTATTGTTAGCTTGTGATCCCTGGACATCAACGTCACCATCAGACGTAGCGTAAATGCTGTTATCCACCAGCCTTCTTCTCTGTGGTCAGATAGGATGAGATGGGTGTCTTGTACGAAGATCTTCGCCATCCATTAGCTTTTTTTCAAGCGTAAATGCTATTATCTTCCCACCCTCATCCGGCGCTGATGCTGGGTTAATACTACAGATGACCTTCCGTTTGGTAATCTCACCCTTCTTCATATACCTTTCTTCGGAGGGTACCCTATTTGATGTTTCAGATGGTTCTGAAACACCATGTTCAGCATATGTGTTAAACGTTGTCATCAGTGTCGTCCTGTTGGTGTCCATTAGCGTATGCGTAGGCGTATTCTTGTGACGGATCATGATGTCATGATAAGCTATCAATAGTCGTTGTCGGCCTCTGATCAGCTTTACCCATACGCTTGGGTGTTGTGTGTAACTTTGCCTGTGTGGTCCTGTATTTGCTTGTGATGCATACGTTCCACTGATGAATGTCATAAGGTCCCACATACTCTTGCTTGGGGTTGGGTTATTCGGTCGTATGTTGCTTTTTAGCCCTATAAAACAAATTCGGAGATTACGTTGTCCAATATCATAAAAGTAAAAAGGTAAGGTAAAAGGGAAGGGACTGTGTACACAGGAACGGCGTTCCCATCTCTCTTTCGAAAGCGATGGGGCCAGGACCTCCACCATTTATAATGTTTGCTTTGTAGGGGGATCGCTACACCCTCCTCTCACAGCGGTCGTTACCTTCCCAACATTGAATAATGCCTGGGTACCATTTATCACACCGGGGTATACAACCTGGGGGTAGGAGGATTATTGAGTGGTTAAAGCGCCTTTATCTCAAAAGGTGCGAAACACCATTGGCCTCATTGGGGCTCGAAATCACAACCTTTGGGGTGCGGGCGGGCGCTTGAACCACTGGAGTGCCCTGACAATATCATAATGGGGTTTTTAAAAATTAGCATAGATTAATGGTACAATTAATTTAAAATCTTAGACATAAGCTCTCAAGTATCAGAACAGCTTATGCGGTATGCAGAATTATCGACATTTGACAGGGTCGCTATACAGTATAGAACATCTTAAGAGACGTTCCGTAGATAAAACGCATTTATTTTGAAAAGGCTTAAAGAAGTCTTTAGAAATTTTTTAACAATAAAGCGTATTCTCTGGGGTTAAAAACACGCGGTGACGCCTGGATCTTTTGTTACAAGACGGAACGAGGCAGGTTTTTTCGTTACGCATCTGAACGTCTATATAATTGAATTATATTAAGCTGTTGTAATCATGTAAGGCACTATCTTAGCCGAAGGTAAATCATCAGCACGTTTAAATTCAGTTTAAAATACTCTCCACTTTGGGACAATTTGCACACTTTTTTGGGCTAAAACAGTCGTTATTCAGATTTAAACCATGAACGACCATTCTAAAGAGCGCTCTTCGATTTTTTTGTGAACTTGTGACTGCAGGTTAAATTCATCCAGATATTAAGTGGGAAATAAGCGACATCATGTCAGTCCAACTGACGGTGGATAAGCCTTTCAAAAATCTACACACGGGGCAAAGAACTTTGGTTTCAAAATAAGTTCACATGCGTCAATTGTTTGATATGCCCGTAACCGAACCGGGACGCCAAAATGACTAAGCTTTTATTTGCAAAATATTTAATTTCATCCGATATGTAGGCACAAAAGATGCGCTTCATCAAAAATAGGTATACTGATTTGCATTGCTTACAAATTTGGGTAACATGTTGAAACATCATTTTGTAACACCCCTCAACTGAAGGCACTAACAATCCTTTACTTATGGTTATTAAAGGTGTGGACAAATTGTTTTTTCCTTAACGATCAGCTATACGTGTTGTTTTCACAAAAATAATGGCAAGAGCCGAAGAGGCTATCCTGGCAGAACAACGATCTTGGTAAAGCAAGGTCACAGGAATCTCTGAAGGTCTTCCTTCAATAGAATTAACACAACAACCCAGATCTCTTTTTGTCCTTTTAAGATGGGAACAAGAGGTACTCTGAGTTAAGTGTTTCATGTATACCTGTGCATTCAAAATGTTTTAAAGGCCAAATCACCATTTGATTTGCAATCTCGCTTTTGAATTAAGCATATCTTTTGTAAATTGCAAATAAACAGCGAATTCTAAAGACTTTGTCTTGAAAAGGAATACCAAACGTTTATTTTGTGGACTAAATGGTTTTTACCCTAGTGTTATTATTTTGAAGGGGCAACCTGTGTCCTCACCTTAAAATAAACCAAACAATAACACTACCAGATGATCAATAGAGAAACCAGCAATGCCCCCTGCAATAGGTCCCTGTTAAGAAAGGATTTTACAGACAGTTGTCATTCATTCAGTTCCATTCACGTAGTCCTTCGACCCCATGCGGACGAGATAGTCGATTTAGAAATTCCACATTTTTGTTGTTTGTTAGGATTTGATGAAATCCACCACAATGTTAGAAGGCTTCAAAGACATCCAACAATAAAGAAATAAACTGGCAAAAAAAATCGTGTTCATTAAGAAATTAAGGGCAAATATTAATTTCAATATCGTCAAAATGAGCGAAAAGACACTAATGAGTTTGCTTCTCTATTTTTATGATGGCTTTATCTCACCTAGGCTTGTAACTTATTGCTTTAATTGGTAAAGAAGGAACTACGGACGTTAATCATATGTGACCTGCTCCCAAAAACCAAGGACACAAAGTCTCCAGAAGTACTTTGGGAGAAAGAGATCACTAAACTTGTGTAAAATCAATACAAAACAAAAATAATTTAAAGTGCATAATGATTTATAATCTTGATGCACAAAAGAAAGAGCAGTGCTTACATGTTTACAGCTTTTAAGCTGGTTTTCAACAGGGCATTTCAAATCTGTGCTTATCTCAAAATGAAAATTTGTCCCGACTTTTATCCGGGTTTCGTGGGAGCAGTGGGTTACAATTAAGAACAAATAATGCCTCATGGCATTTTATTATTTTTAGGGTTACAGTTTTGTTAAAAGAATTTACCATATGTCTACAGTAACCGTCAATGGGATGAACTATAAAATATTAATGGCAACAAGTGCCTATTATATTCCAATATTTTTTGGAATTGTTTTTATTTACTTTGTTATGCATGGAGTTATTATAGATTACTATTAGAGAAATGGGGTGGGGGACCTCCTAGATACAAATGCTCATTAACGCAACGCCGACGCGGATAGATTTGGATTTTTTTCAACAATACAGCGCAAGCAAAAATTTGACATATACAAATATATAAATCTAATATATAGATGAGTTGACACCAATGTGAACGTGTCAACGCCTGGGCACGAACAGTATGCCGTGAGCACTCCTGCAAGGGCTTGTGCTTTTAAAATTCGCGCTCAAAAAAAAAAATCGGCTGATATGCTATTGCATGCTGTACTATATGGGCATTTCTTTTCGCACCTCCAACATGTATTAGACCATGTGCTAACTTGTGTTTTTGTAAACATTTATGTCTCCTCACCTTATATATGCTGCTTTAAATTATTTGGGCCGACAAAATATGCCCCTAGGGCACCCCTCCTTTTGCAGGTATGCTAATCTTATTGTAGATTCTATCAACTGTTGCAAAAAAAAGCTTATGAAGGCTTGCTGATTAAAACATTTTGTCATTACCTAAACACACTAAACAACTGGTCAATCAAATGAAATTTTTGAAAAAATGTAAGTATTTTTAAAGTGGCTAATGGCATGAAAAAAAATATTCGGGCATAAAGGATATGGAACTATACTGAAAATTATTTCCACAAATTTGAAAACAATTTGGATGGTTTAAACTGTAAAACAGCAAATTTCGTGGAAATCAAGATGTTGACATTCCAAGAATTTACAATATATGTTGCATGTTTTGTGACACATTCCAAAAGCATTCGGAGGACCGAATTCAGACATTGTTAACTTCATGCTTGTAGAAAGATGTTGATCTGGCAATTGAAAGGTGTAATTAACGGGGCATTAGCAATGGTCTGCGAGCTGATGACTGCATTTACAAGCATATTACACCTTGTTTTTAAGAGCGCCCCAATTGTTCAAAATTTGATATTTTTTGGCACAGTATGTTGGTAATTGTCTAGAAAACTACACCTGTGAAACGAGAATCTCCAAATGCGTATTTTATCATAAAATGAGCGATTTTTGGTAATTAGAATTGGGATCCTTGAATGTACTTAACGGCAGAGCTGGAAATGCTAAGTTTCATGTCCGCCCATTGAGAACTAGTGCCACCTCAAGAAAACGAACCTATAACATGACTTGCCTGACCAATAAAACAACTAATAGATGAGCGTTAGATGACGTACATGGGCGCTATTTCCTTGCTATTTCATATGGAAGGCCGTTTCCAGTAGTAATTGAATTATTATCGGGGACTCCGATATTAATTATAGCTAGTTACAAAATTTTCTTCGTTTGCGACACATAGAACATTGTAGAGCTTAACCATTCGCAGGTATGTTCTACCAGTTGACCAATCAAACCACCGTGTAAAAATCAATTTTTTTTGAAATTGGGGGCGCTCTTAAAAAAATGTGCTATTGCTTTAAGTTTGATAAATGCTGCCAGTAATATGTCAGAAATCCTTGGCTGAGAGGTGAAGCTACAAGGAAAATATTAGTTATTCCCTTTTGTAACAAAAGGTAAACACCAAAATTGTTTTCTAATTTGTGGAAGTGATTTAGTAATGGTCCATTTCATTAGGTTGAATATTTTTTTCAAGCCATTTTGTGTCCCTTTAAAGACATCTATGAACTATTAAGAAAAAGGGGATGCTGAACCATGAAATGCATCTTTAAACACTACTACCACGCGATTTATAATAAAGTGAATTTTCTCAGATGCAAAAGAAAAAAAAAATTTAGGGAACTATATTTTTATGGCTACAATTCACTCCTAAGCTACTGAATAATAACACTGGCCTGCACTATTGTTTAGGTATGAAAAACTCAGATTATTTATCTAAATAGAATAGGATTGCATAATAATACAGTGTTGCAACATACCTGTTGTATTCTCCGCTGCTTGAGAACCTGCAATTTTTTTTCATCATCTAGATCAACGGAAACAAATAGAACATCTAATATCACTATGATCGCCAGGTGCAATCTCTCTCTTGCAATATTACATGTAATGGCCCTAAGACATAACAGACAAGTCAACAACACAACCACACTTCCGACAGTTTATGGAACTTTCGGCTACAAATGACGCACAAAATGGTGAGTATCTCACAGTACAGAAACTATTGCCAGCCATATGAACAACCTACCATTTTTTTGACAAATATATTCACGTGACTTATTACACATATTTGTTTACAAAGCGTGATAGTTTACAATATTATAGACGTGTTACATCATCGTCGTTGGCCCAAACACCTCATATCGCATTTGACCTCTAAAAGCAAAACCCATATTTTGCAGTATTTCGTTACCACTTACAAAACGACCTGTTTCGCGATATTGTCGTTTTGCAAAGTATCGCAAATACTTTAAAACGATCTTACGTACTTCTTTCTCTAACATCACCTCATAATTTCCACCAACTTGCTTGACCAAACACTGGACAATAGGTTGGGTGTCCATGTTAACGAAGTTTCACTATGGGTTTTCATTGAACCTTTCAAATTTACATATGAGATTTTTCCTGCCCATCGACGTATTGTACATTATTATACAGGTTTCAACAGTTGTACGCTATGATGAACTATAAGAAGGATTGAACAATTTAACGCAGAACCTTACCAAGATATAACTATAGATAATAAGCAACACAAATAAAATAATAAATATAATAAAATTAAAATTGGGGGGTTTTTCTAGTTTTTTTTTTTTATGTTTTTTAATTTTTGATTTTGAAATCAAATTTACTTGAACTTTATAACCTAAATAATGGTTAAAAAAATCCAGAACCCTACACATACTTATGAATAATCAGAGAATCATAATTAAAACTCGGTACAATAAAACAAATGAAAGCATGTCAAAGAACACACGACAAAGCCATATTAGGGAAAGACTTAATGAAATGAAAACTTTATTTTAACAGCAAAAGGCACAAGGAACCATAAATGTAATAAGCAACAAATAAGTTAAATATGATTAGCCATATCCATCTAAAGTAGCCTTATTGTTACCACCTGGGGGGCAAAAGAGGGCATTTAATCCAGGGCTACCTTACACATGACATACACGTTCCCATGTTGTTGAATTTGCATACCAAAATGGTTTTCGTATACGCAGAGGATTAAAAAAGTGTATAGTTGTTGTGTACCTCTGACTTCACCCTTATGGATTATAAGCTGAAAACCGGGTATTGGTGAGGTTCAAAGGTTAAATTTAGCTTCTACAGGGGTCAAATACTAAAAAACGCTTCCAATTTCAGTGGAAATGGGTCTCAAATAAAGGTCATTCCCTAGAGTACACACCATATTGTATGTTGGGATTGTAAACAATCAGTATTGATTGTATTTGTGTCTCACTGCAGTTAAGGCCTAGCCAAGCCAGCAGGCAAGCCAGGGCAAACCAACCCACTCAATTGCTGAAGGGATTTGCTGCCTAGATAAACATTAAGATCAGGCCATCAGAGGGTCAGTAGATGTCGCACAAGAAATCAAGTCAAATACATCAAAATGATAACTATATCAAATCCTATCAGTAAAGTCCCAAGCAAGACTTTGGTCCACTATTATTGGGTAATTTGTACAGAATTCATCATCTTAATGAAATCGTGCTGGTGGAAAGTAAGTGGTGCTGCCAGGTGGCGCCAAGATCGCTTGGTATGTCCCCATATGTTGGGTAGTGTCCCACATCGCTTGGTAGTGTCACGATCTTCCCTTAGCCAGATCTTCAGGCTTGCAAGGGCTTATAAATAACAAAAAAGCAGGCTTTAAAAGTTGCAGACCGCGATACAAGATTCCAATTACATTAGGAAACATATGGATCAAGTGATCCTTTTGTGCTAAAAAAATACAGAAAGGGGGAAACATTAAAACAGCGTAGAAAAATGTTGCGTAAACAAGTGGGTTTTCGTTGCGACTTGAACATTGCAAGGGTTGGGTGTTTTTGGCTGATATGATTCTGATAAGCAAAAAGTCTATAAATTTATTGCACTGATCGTTGAATATTTCTTTGTCGACGGTGAGACCAGATTTCTATTCTGCCACTTCCATCTCAAGGCGCCTCCGTTTTTGCCTTGCAATGCAAAGGGACTCATTATACCATGGGCTTGTGGACGGAGTATTACAGTACTCTCTTTCTCCGGCGCGTGAGCCAATTTAATATGCGTTTACGCTTGGTCGCAGGGCTAGTCCCATGTTGACGGAGATTTTCTGCGAAATAGTCGTAGGGCAACCCTTTTACAACATTGGAGAAGCTTACGAACTACCACATTTTTCTACACATCATGAACAAGTTGATTCATATTGTGAAGGTCCACTAGGTTAGAAACTTCAATGCGTCGCTGTCACTACCACATCAACAATGAAAGTTGAAATCGCCAGTCAAAAGCAGGTGTTAGCACTAGTAGCAGAAAGAGACTCCAGAACGAAAACTCGTCACAAGAACAACACATGAGGAAGCTTGTTCGTCTTCGTAGTTCGTGGGGCGTAAATTACCACCAGCTGATGAAGAGGAATGCATGAAACATACATGTCCATATACTCCATCGCAGTTGAATCGCAGCTGGGATTTACAAAGCGAATATCAGGATATATCATTTTTTAAAGATATTAACTACAATATCTTGTTATAACCAATGTTTGCGATTACGGTGATAAATTGATGTTGGGCTGGTGTTTTTAATGTCAGCGAAGGCATGATTATCTTTGGGTCGAACACGTCATCCAGGTTCATACCTGCCAGAAGATCCAGCTGATTGCTGACAACAAATCATATACGGCAGGTGTTGGATTTTGTTTTATACCCATTTCATAAGTTTGAGGTATGAAGTTTAATAAAAACCGAAACCGAACGATGGCGGTCCTATGGATTGGAAATGAAAATTTTTTGCTTAATTTTTTTCTCCTCAGTGTGTCAAACCACCTTCAGTTATCCCATAGCAAAATCGTACTCGTCGCGGCCCTGGTACAACAGCCATATCCCGGCAGTTTAATTTGGGTTTTATTTTATATTCCTATAAACTGCCCGCTTGCTCACGAAATTTTGCTTTTTAGATTGCTTTAAGGTTTTAAATTGTTAATATTTGCATTGTTATATTTGCTCAGCTGTCTATGCCATTATACTTGGGTCTTTTTGAAGGCCGGCATGTAGGACGTGTTCGCTGTCCCTGACCTGCTGAACACAGCGCTGATCCTTTTACCAGCCACTTCTTGTAATAAGCTATCTGTAATTGGATTCTTTGTTAGTAATATCTGTATTTTATTTCAGAAATTGTAATTTCAATTTCTTAGCTGAACCCAGCGCTGATCCTTTTACCAGCACTTCTTGTATAAGCTATCTGGTAATTTGTATTTAAGAATTGTAATTTAAATTCTAGCTGAACACATCTGTGAATCCTTTGTACCAGCCTTCTTGTTATAAGCTATCTGTAATTTTTATTCTTTGTTTAAGCTATCTGTAATTTCTATTTAGAATGGTAATTTAATTCTTATTTAGTGTTTTATGTGAATTGTAGTTTTGGATGAATTATGAAATTCATTAGAACAGAGAGCCCATCGGGGAGGGAACAAAACTAGTGTTAGACTCATCCTTGTGTATCGTCCACCACCTTCCTGGGAAAATGGTCTCAAAATATTCAATTCTTTAAAATGAGTTTGATATTTTCCTTAATGAGATTGCTCTTGTTACCCCGTTCCCGCTAAAACGCTACTGGCGCTGGGTGATTTCAACGTACATGTCGACCTCCCCGCAAAACCGGAGTCGATTCATTTTTGGAGATTCTGGCTGCTAATGGTTTTCATCAGCATATCTATGCCCCTACCCATAAAGATTGGTCATACTCTGGACCTGATCATAACTCGTCTTGAAGATGGAGTAGTTGCTGGGTGGGACCTTTTGCCAGGGCTTAGCTCTGAATCAATCGTTGGATTAATTGTAATGATTAGCAGCCAGAATCCCACTCATGAAACTATTGCACCATCCAGAAAAAAATATTGACCAAGGACTCCCTTTCCTCCAAATGAACATTTCATCCACTGATTGACGTGTTTGACCTCGTGAGGCTCAGTTGAATGAGGTGGCTTGGTAAATTTGAGGAGTCTTTTAATTAGTGTACTCGATGTTCCCATGCACCTCCTCAACAGCGTTCCACGCATTATTAGACCACGATCACCTTGGTTTTATTAAAGATATTGATGATGCCAGACGTGAACGTTGACGTTTAGAGAGAAAATGGGTAAAACCTAGAAATAGTGTCGATCTGGATGCTTACACTGTAACAATCAGCAGTGACTGGTAAATCTCATTCATCATGCTAGGAGGTTTTATTACAGAGAACAATTAGAACATGCTACAACCAAACCAGTTTTTGCTACTCTGAATAAGCTTTCTGAACCCCAAAGCTAAACAACTCCCTAACTTGAATTCAGCTACTGATTAGAGCTCATTTGCCAGGTTTTCAGCGACAAGGTATACAGAATCGACGGGACCTTGATAATTATCCAGGTCCAACTCGCAGAATGATCCAAGCGGGAGAATACTTGATGAGACCGTTCAAATACTGAGTTAATCACTACTGTTGAAGAGGTGTACCACTGTGATTATGTAACTGCAATCAAAATTATGTCCTTAGACCAACCATTCCATTGGGTTACTTAAGGAGAATGTTGGAACTCTGGCTGAGCCATTAACACGGATCATTAACAAGTCTATGCCGTACTGGTGTTTTTCCCAGCTAAGCTCCGGGAAGCTGCCGAGACACCCATTCCTCAAAAAGCCTTCCTAGCCCAATGGTGCTCAAAAACTATGCGCCCTGGTGTCACATATTAGCGCGTGTCTAAGTTCAGGGAGACATAGTGATGGTGCCCAGATCAAGGTCTCTTGGTGTCCTCAAAGGACTTAAATGAGAAGTTTCAGTCAGCTTACAAAGAACGACACAGCACTGAAACGGCACTTCTGCGTGTCAAGCCGATATCCTCATGCAATTCCCAACAGTAAGGCAGTCCGCTATTGTGCTGCTAATCTTTCTGCAGCGTTTTGATACTGTTGATCATGCCATTCTTTTGGATAGGTTACTGATACTTTCAAAATTCAATGTAACTCCTGACATTGGATCGGTCTTACCTGCAGAACCGCTCTTGTTTTCGTGTGGCGCATTGGGGATGCAATTTCAAACAATCCTCATCTCCCTTTCCGGTCTTCCTCAGTGTTCTGTGGTCGGGTCCTCTCTTTTTCATAATGTTACACATCTGTAACGCATGTCAAATCAGCCGGAAGCACAATATGGCTTACCACATGTATGCTGATTATGTGCAGCTCTATTTGAACATTTTGCTCCTTAGATTGATTGTGAATGCCAAACATGTGTCAAAAAAAGATCTCGTCTTTGTATTGATGAAATCAGTGGAGTGGTATGCGCTGTAACAACTCAAATTGTGAATGATGAAATACATGAATTTTTCATCGCACATGTGCCATGTTCATCCTATTAACAACAGTCGTCTCAAAGATATTTACCATCAGGTCGGGACAGTGAATGTTTCCCGGCCGTCCTCGGCAATTGTAAACCTTGGTGGTCGTGTTGGATTCAGACAATGTCTATGACTGAACTGTAAAGGGTCATCATTAAGTCTGTTACTTCCACTTCGCAATATTTACCGGATCCGCCGCTTTATCCCATTTGAGCGTTGTCATCATCTGGTCCGTTCACTGATTTTATCTCGCATTGACTATGCCAATTCACTTTTGTATGGAAGGTCGGCCAGAGATCGGAGTAAACTTCAATTTGGCAGAATAGAGCAGCCCGGCTGGTGTTCAGATCTGTTAGAAGAACCAGCCACACCACTCCTTAAGAGCTCCATTGGCTACCAATTAGTGAGCGCGTTGTCTTTAAGCTTATGCTCTTACTTACAAGGGCATTTCCGGACAATGCCATCTTACTTGTCCGAATACCTCTCTTTGTATATTCCTGGCAGGCCAGGACTGCGTTCTGCAGATGACAACACTCTCCTCACTGTTTCCGCACAAAAGGTCAGTGGGTGACAGGGCTTTTAGTAAATGCGGCCCCTAGCCATGGAACTCTTTGCCAATCTGTTCGCCACTCCAAGTCCATTGTTACTTTTAAGAAGCTCTAAAATTTCATCTATTTCCTAGAGTTGATCGGGTGCCTCACATGATATTTATTTATTTTATGGTTTGATTTTAGGTACTTATCTCAGGGTTTCATCTTTTACAATATCTTTTGATTCATGTTTTAGGCTAAATAGTAATTACTCTATTTTGTAAGCGCTTTTGACGCTGTTTTGAGAGGCGCTATATCAAATGCCGTTTGTATTGTATTGTTTGTCTGCGCCGCGTGTTTGTAACTGGGACAAAGGTAATAGGTCACCGAATGTCACTTGAGGTTCACTAACACGAAGGAAACTACCCGAATTAATCGCAGCCATAAAGGCCATAACGTATAATTGCCGCACAAGCGCGTTGCCTAAATTCATTCACATCACAACGCGTTGCGTTTGCGCTATTAGAATGATGAACTTCTGGTGACATATTTCAAAATTGAACCCACAACCTTGGCTTGTGGACCTTCGCAACGCGTTGTGAAGTTCGTAACGCGATGTGAAGTGCAACGTTATGAGTTTCCACACGCGTTTCTAGATATTTTTGCAACGCGCTGTGGGTCTATTGTTTTTAAATACACAACCGCAGACGCGTTGTGAAAATGTCCCAACGCGTTTCTACTTTCTCACAACTGCGTTGCGGCAATACGTTATGGCCTTTATGTGCTTGCGATACCCGAAGACCATCTATCCAAGTTCATGAAAAGCCAGCGACATCGTGTAAAAACACCAAGTAATTTTTTAATCTGAACCAGTTTGGTGCCAGTGCCTTTTAATGACCTTTAGACGATCCTTTGACCAAGTGTGGATCAAGGGACTGGTGAGGCCTAACCCAAGGACCATTCCATTACATACAAGTGCCATGATATGTGCCATTATGTTTGAAACGTGAAATTATTCGGGTTAACAATTTACCAATTACCACACACACGCGCGCGCTCACACATCTCCTGCACACACACACACACCAATCCCACACCCCACACACTCGCGCGCAAAACGGGTACACCGAAAGGTACACATGCACCCTACGCAAAGCAATCCATATATGCCATCTTGCAGACAGGCACAAAACAACTCTCTGAGAACAGGATAAAATAGTCATTTTATTATAGAATTCTGCGGAATGCCAACCCATGAAGAATGCTTTAGAATCAAGTGTCTATTAAGCAATAGGATCAAAACCATCTGCTTTAGATAAAACTAATCTCATAACGAAGCTTGGTTAACGTAGAGGGCCTAACCCCAGCTAACGGCATATTATTTACTCATCCCAGTCCTGTCCTGTCCATCCCTCCATACACTGGCTTGTATGTTTATTGATACTTATCGATACAAGTGCCATTATTTTTACAAGGCTTTTCCCCACAATCGTCGATATCTATAATAGTGTGGGTTGGTGTGTAATTCCCGTAGTATTTTCCATGCTAAAATTGGATTGGTGTTGCTGTTTGGGTTTCAATAGGACCTAAACTGTCAGAAAATGCAATTTGTTGGGGGTTCAAATTTTTCCTACTGATGCCCCCTTCTTCAAGGGGGAAATATTAGTAAAGGGAAAAATTTAAAATCGAGTCAAATTGTGTTTTTAAATGTACACTAACGCGTTCGTACTCGTCATAGGTATAAAAAGCATATATTTGCCTCGGTTCCAACCTTAGTTAAAGCGGTATAGCCCCATAATGGTTTCAGGTCATCCTGGGGGTAAATGCTCGATTTGTTGAAAGTGGTTCAATGATTCCTTGTTGTCCATACTGGAACAGAAAATGCATTTTTAATTGATCTGTTGATATCAACCAATTTGCGACATCCATGGAAATTTCTGGTGACCCCCCATAGACCAATGTAGAACCCTTGCGACATTTTGCCTATGTCCTAATAGCCCACCAATGTCACACACTGGTAAAATAATACATTTTTGGTCCTGTGAGACATACAAACAACTTATCACCCCAGTTTTCAACAACATCTGTGCATTGGGTAAATTTCATACCACCAGGATGACCTTGAAAACCATTATGGGGCTATAGCGCTTTAACTAAAGGTCGGAACCTAGGCAAATATATACTTTTTCTAATCCTTAAATAAGGAGACGAACATGTTAATGTCATAAACACATTTGACCTCGAGTTTAAATTTTTCCCTTTAGTAACAATGCCTCCCTAGAAAGGGGCGCAGTCCGAAAAATTTGCACCCCATCATTTTCTGACTGTCTGGTCCCTATTGAACGAAAAACAGCAAGAAAATCAACTTAGCCACAAAATCTACGGGAACTGTTTCATTGACATACCAACCCACAACTGAATACCAATAGATAAAAAAATATTATTGTGTACTTTAAAAACCAATTCAGTATTTTATAGTTTCGCGATCAGTTTAGTTACAAAAAGCATTGTTTTTGTTTGTACTATATTACAAATTTTCAACATCCACAATTACGCAGGCCAACAAACGCTTAGTTTTAAGGGCATTTAGCAAACCTTCAGCCTTTATGGTAATATGGGTTTATGGTCGGTAAGTATCTTCAATAAAATGTAATTACACAGTTCAGTTGGTTTCAAATTCCAACTGTGTGTTTGTTTTTATGTTATGAGTGATGTTCGATCACTGTGAAAGTTTGTGAAAATTTCCCGACAGAAAATATTTAAAAATAGGCCAAATGTCTGTGACCGAAATATGCGTGATTGGCACGCATGATATTCATGTTGTTTAGATGAGTGAGGAGTGACTTGGATTACGAAATTCCCCTTTAAATGTAGAAGGAATATTGAAGGACAAAAGAACCCTGGATCCAAAAAACCTGTCTTTTGGGGACCATTTTATTGTAACTTTTTTATTATTTAATAAAAAAAAACCTCAGAGGTAGTATCCAACAGTGATTAACTACTCTACTAGGGGTATCCTCGAAACTGACAGGATGGTGGGCAATCGGGGTTAACCACACCTACTTCTCGAAACTGATTGTGATATACATTATAGAGGTAAAGCTCTCTGTACATGGGACGGCGTCCTCTCGAAGGACGTAATATTCTCGTGGTTCATGTGCCCGAGGTCCAATGAACCCGTGGATAGCAGAGCTCTAGGTTTTAATCATAGCTCTTATGAAATTAATCAAGAATTGTAGCTTTCTTGAAATTTAAATCAATTGAGTACCTGATTAAATTCCGGTAGGTGGCCGTACAGGGGTTGGAAACCGGGGGTCTCCTGAACCAAAGGGCGAATGTCCAACCAGTGTACGACGCTCCCCTAATTTCAAAGTAGACTGAGAGAAGTTGTAAAAGATAAAATTCTAATAAGGAAGCGGTCCACTATGTGAACGATAAGAATTAGAATAGTGTGAGGCGGTATTGTGGGTTGGGTGTGAGTGTGTTGTACTTGAGA